>ML790977.1:783963-828134 GCA_009831015.1 Picea engelmannii
TTTGAGAAATACTTCAAGAAGAAGTATCTGTCGGAAAAGTGTTTTGACGAGAAGACTAAAGAGTTCTATGAACTCAAGATGGGGAAACTCACCAAGAGGAATATGTCAGCAAATTCCTTGAGTTGTTGATGTATGTACCCTACATAAAAGAGGAAAAGACAAAGGTGCAACGATTTATCAATGGGATACCTAAGGACTATCAGAACATAATTGAGTTTGACGAGCCAAAGACACTAGAAGACACTATCTGAAAGGCAAGATATTGTTATGAACAACTTGGGCTTCAGACAGAACCTCGCGAAGGTTGGAAGCATAAGAATAGTTCAAGGTTCCATAAAAAGGGGTTTAAACTCCCAATATTTAAAAACTATAAGACGGATTCAATGACAAGCTTTCCTACCCGAAGTGTACGCCAACAAAATTTCCCCTCCTAGAGCGGAAATAAACCTTTTGGATCAACCCCAGGAAAGACTGATAACCCAAAGAAAGAACCCTTGAAATGTTGGGGTTGTGGAGAAGAACATCTACTGAGGGACTGTCCGCACAGACAACAGAACATTAAGAGAATTTGCAATATCCAAGAAGCTACCACCATCAATGACGTGGCCAGGAGTATGCCACGAATTTATGCAGCCGTGGATAATAAACAATCCAACCACCAAGCTTCAGTGATGGAGATGGAAGGTATGATCGCCAACCATCTAGTATCTATTTTAATTGACCCTGGTTCAAATTTGAGTTATGTGGTCCCTCAGGTTGTTGATAAGTGTAAATTGCAGCCACATAAACATACTAATCCATGGTTGGTACAGTTAGCCACTGGAACCAAAAGAAAAATAGTGGAGGTTGTACCATCTTGCCAATTCATTGTGGATGGATTTCCCACCCAAGCTAACCTTAGCATACTTCCCCTAGGATCATATGACCTATTGATTGGTATGGACTGGCTAGCTGCATATAAAACTAAGTTGGATTGTTACCACAAAACCTTAGAATGTGTAAATGAATAAGGGAGAAATATAACCCTCCAAGGGATTTAGAAGTTTGTCTCAGTGAGACAAATATCTGCCCTTCAAATGAAAAAGTATTGTAGAAAGGGATGACCTCTATATGCAATACAGGTGTTGGAATCTGTTGAGGATGACAGATCAAACCTAGAAGACCACCCCATACTAAGAGAGTATAGAGATGTGTTTCTAGAAGAGGTACCAGGTCTACCTCCGAGAAGGGACATTGACTTCTCAATAGAACTTGCACCTGGAGTGGTACCAGTATCTAGGACCCCCTATAGGATGAGTACACTCGAGCTAGTTGAACTCAAACTACAGCTAAAGGAAATGATAGACAAAGGCTACATCCAGCCTAGCATGTCTCCATGGGGAGTACCAGTGATGTTTGTGAAGAATAAAGATAGTATATTCCAACTATGCATAGATTATAGACAACTCAATAAGGTAACCATAAAGAACAAATACCCCTTGCCCGGAATCGATGACTTGTTCGATCAATTGGGGGTTCCTACCATTTTATCAAAGATTGACTTGAGAAGATACCATCAAGTCTGAATCAAGGATGAAGACATCCACAAAACCGACTTCAGGACAAGATATGGTCACTACGAATTTGTGGTAGTACCATTTGGATTAACCAACTGCCACCTTTATGTGCTTGATGAAAAATGTACTCAGCGAATTCCTAGACAAGTTTGTATTGGTTTTTATTGACGATATCTTAATCTAATACAAGAATAGAGAGGAACATGAGGAACATCTTAGACTTGTACTTCAACTGCTAAGAGAGCATCATCTCTACACCAAATTTAGCATGCGTGACTTTTTCCAGAAGCAAATACATTAGTTGGGCCATGTCATATCTGAAGAAGGTGTATCAGTAGACCCTGACAAGATCAGATCCATCATGGAATGGCCTACCCTAAAGGATGTTTCGGATGCCAGATCCTTTATGGGTTTAGCATGATACTATAGGAGGTTTATAAAAGGGTTTTCCAAGATTGGTTGTCCAATCACTACCCTCTAGAGGAAGGGGGTTAAATTCATTTGGACACCGGAATGTGAAGAAAGGTTTCAGTCACTAAAACACCTTCTAACCCATGCGCCCGTGCTGAAGATCGTCGATCCTGATAATGACTTCCTCGTGTGCACAAATTCCTGCAAGGAAGGACTTGGAGGAGTCCTTATGCAATAAAGAAGTGTAGTTTGCTATGAATCTCGAAAATTGAATGAACATGAAATCAACTATCTGACCCATGATATAGAGTTGGCCGCCATAGTGCATGCTTTGAAAATGTGGAGGCATTACCTCCTGGGTAGGAATTTTGTACTTATGACAGACCATTGTGGACTGTGGCACCTGTTTGACCAACCAAAACTCAATGCTAGGCAAGCTAGGTGGATGGCCCTCCTTAGTAAGTTTGATTTTGAAATCAAACATATCAAAGGAAAGGAAAATAAGTGGTTGATGCCCTTAGCAGAAGTATGAAAACAATTCACCTAGCAGTGGTGAGCACCTGCGAGACGAATGTCAAGGAAAGAGTCAGGAATGCACAAGAAACGAACGCATTCTTCCAGACTGTGATCTCGTACCTGGAGAAAGAACCCAGAGGGAAAAAGTATGAAGGCTACTAGATGTTATATGGAGGTTTGTTGACTTACCGAAACAGACTATATATTCCAAGTTGTGACGACTTGAAGAGGTTCATAATGGACGAATTGCACAAGAGACCATACACCATCACTAGATTACCAACATAGGCCAGGCATAATGACACCATCATGGTAGTGGTGGACAAATTGAGCAAGTCCACTCATTTTATTCCCATCAAATCGACTTGCAAGGAAATAGATATTGCCAACATATTCATGAAAGAGATATTCAAACTACATGGCATGCCTAAGGAGATCGTGTCTGATAGAGACACAAAATTTACTTCAAACTTTTGGAAATCCTTGATCGCTGGCCTAGAGACAAAATTATTGTTTAGCATAGCCTATCATCCTCAAATCGATGGACAGACGGAAAGAGTGAACCAAATATTGGAATACATGTTAAGAATGCATGTAATGCATCAACCTAAAAAGTGGGAAGATTACCTGCCACTGGTGGAATTTGCCTACAACAACGGCTACCAAGAATCACTAAAGATGAGCCCTTTCAAAGTCCTCTATGGTAGGCCATGAAACACTCCAGTCAGTTGGAGTAATCCCATGAATAGAATTACGATTGGACCCGACATGTTGAAATAATTGGAGCAACAAGTGATTTAGATAAAGCAAAATCTAAAAATCGCTCAAAATAGATAGAAAATGTATGCCAACAGAAAGAGAACCCCCAGAGAATTCAAGACGGGAGACCACGTCTATCTCAGAGTTAGGCCCAAGAAGAGTTCCCTGAGGATGGGAGCTTGTGCCAAGTTGGCACCTCGGTATTGTGGACCTTTTGAAGTTCTAGATAGAGTGGGACCTGTAGCCTATAGGCTAGCACTTCCTCCCATAGTAAAAGAACATAATGTTTTCCATGTTTCATTGCCAAAGAAATATGTAAATGATTCTAATCATATAATTGACTGGTCTGTGATCCAGGTGGAACCGGAGGGATAATTTCTCCCAAAACCTCAATGCATACTAGACAGGAAGGAAACCCCACTCAGGAACCGAACCATTGCAAAGGTCAAGGTGCAGTGGAAACACTTTGGCCCAGATGAGGCCACATGGGAAATGGAGGATGCCATGAGACATGCATACCCATTTTTGTTCACTTATGTACATACATGACATGTTAATAGATAGAACATCGAGGACAAATTTCCTTTAAGGGGGGTGGAATTGTGACACCCTATTTCCCCCAGTTGGTAAATATAACTATAAATGGCCAAAAGACTATGAAAAACTTTATATGTGTGAATATTGATTCGATGGACCTTTTTTTGAAAGGAAAGCGAATGTGAACCTAATTATTTACTAAGAAAATGGACAAGTATTGCATGAATAATGGAAGGGGGGGTGTACTTAGAAAGACCACGAATTTTATACGAAGAGAGGTTGAAGGGGACCAGGAATGGTTGCGTTAACCTTCACCAAACCAGTGCTTACTGGATTTAATTGCTCAGAACCAGAACCGTCCTCTGACCCAGAAATGAATTACAGTCAGGCTGGTGGGTGGGAAGACCTCCTCAAGATTTAATGAGGGATGGGGTGTGTAAATACGCATTCGTAAGGCTTCCAGACTTGACCACTGACTGGGAATTTGGGCCACATGCGACCCTACTGAAAGAGGTGAGAAGGGAAGGTGTGGTAGGGAGAGGGGAAGAGCACAGAGATGAGGTGAATCTCAGGGATTCAAGGAAGAATGGAAAAACTAAGCGTTCTGGACATAGGAAATGGCAGAGAAGGTTATGATACAAGCTGATAAACGAGGCTAGTCCTCCTTGCTTGGTATCATGTAAACGATTGCCAGGATCCTGCGGGAAGAGGAGAGTAACCTCTGTCCCTATTGTGGTTGAGCGAAAAGAAAAGGTTGTGTTGCAGAGTCTCATGGTCTATCTCAGGGGTGGCTAGTGGTAAATACATTTGGAGTGACTAAGCCTAAGGTTGGGTGGAAACAGGGACCCCTTCCAGTAGTCGCTTCACATTGTTTGATTTTGATAAGTCTTTTCTCGACCTTAATTGTTGAGTTAGAGTGATGAATGATTTCTTGGTTTTTACACATCTATATATTTATATGCATGTATGAACATCTCAGTGTGAAATGGCTATGTTATGTGTATGATTCCATCTCCTTGGGAACTCACACTTCCCACTGATAAATTGTATGCCCAACTTCACTCCGAAGGGCTTCCCGGACATAAGTCGTAAAATGGTCAAGATAGGAAATATCGTGTAGACCTGATGCCACCCGTCTGAAGAGAATACTTTCCCCTGACCCCCTTACTGTGTGAATTTCAAAACCCAAGTCCCTAACATGTTCAGGGTGACAACTCAGGAAAATAGTGATAGGAAAATACCGAAAGGGAAAGGTTTTCCTTGTCCGGAGGATAGACGAACGAGATCTGTTCAGAAGGATACAAGGGTTGTCGTGGTCGTTGGTTATGGGAAAGAGTGTGGGAGTTAACCCCTCTAGTCCCTTGGATCCATGAGTTCTGAGTTTGTGTATCGGGAAGATTATGGGTTGGTGCGACCAAAACCTCTGAAACCTGAAGTCACAAAGTAACGTGGACCGTTGATCTATGGATCCTTCAGGACCCACCTCGACCGTTGTATCTACGAGTTCAGAGTTCATGCACAGGGAGAGAACAAATCACGTTCGTCGGATCTATGCACGGAGGACCATAGTCGTGAGATCCAAAGGAAATTGCACGAGGGATAACCCTTTGAAAATGCATAGGAGAGTGGACTTTTGCGAAGTCTCAAATTTTCGAAGTTAATCGGAACTGTCCATCGTCAGAGGACAGGTGGCAGCAGATCCGGGAGTTTGAGGATTCGTACCTTGGAAGATTTGCAAGGAGTATAGGCGAATACCCGAGGAGCTAGGAGCCGCAACAATCCTAGCCATTCGTCGAGAAGGGACACATGGCGAGAGATCATCATTTCATTGACTCACAACTCGGGAAGTCAGAGATAGGAGTCGTGAGAACTTACAAAGTTTGAGCTCGCGATTTGATCGCGACCGTCGATCAAAGGGAGTAATGTGGACCATTGATTGTCCAATGAGATATCGAAGATCGTGAGAAGGAAAGGGAGCGGCCCTCCAACTTCGCGGATTGTGAAACCCTGATTCACGAAGAGTTGATCTAAGTCGTTGGGTCGCGCGAGATTGTGGACCATTGATCCGACCTCGGGAGTTCAAATTTTAGGATTTCGAGGAAAGGAGATGGACTAGTTTCCACCTTTGCGATACGCGAAGTCCTGAAATGCTTGAGGGTTGGGCCTCGAGTCATAACGAGGGGTCACATGGATGGAGGTCAAGGAACGGAGCTAGCGCTAGGCTACGCTCTTAGTTCGGGATTTCAAGAGTCAAATGAGTCAAGGTTGGCTCATATGTGAATACCCGACGACAGAAGGCATGAAGTGCCTTTTAGTTAGGCTTGTGGTTATGGGCAGTGGTCACATGGAGGAGGCTTGCACCTGGTGCTTGTTTGCACATGAGAACAAAAAAAAAATGAAAATTTAGAGGCTTTACACTATAAAAGATCATTTAAGGGTGGGTGTGTTACATAAGAGGTTACAAGTTCAAATCCAGAGGGGGGTAGGGTATGTATACCTCCGTAGACTTTACTAGTTAAATCGTTGGGTGGAGGGGGTCCCTTGTCCCACAAACAAGGTGGTCGCATACACCAGTTTGATGTCCGACTTAGCCGTGACCTTAAAAATAGATTATTATTATTATTATATATATATATAAGTATCGTAGAGATTTTTCATAAATGTTTAACATGAAACTTTGATGTAACATGTATTTTAATTTAAATTTATATAAAACATCAAAGTTTTACTAATATTTATGACAAGTCTATCAAATATTTAAAATTTATTTGTATCAATTTTTATTATAATTATTTTATTTAAAATAAATAAATATTTATTTAAGTTAGAGATATAAGTTTAATGTAAAAATATATTTACTGATTCTTCTCTATTAACATAACGAATCATCTTTATGTCATGTTTTGTCAATTTAGTTTGATTGGTAACTATTATAATGTTGGAAATATTAAGCACCATGCAGTGAGTCAATCATTGGCTTATTGTTTTTTCATCCTGTACGTTGGATGATAAATAGTGTGTATCCAATGGACACAATGCACCAAACAATGAACCAATGATTGACTCACTACATGATCCTTAATGTTTTTCCATTATCATATACTTGATATTTTTCCATTATCATATACTTTACTTTGACTACTAGAAAAGCATATTCTTATTTCTTATTCCAAATTCTCAATTATTATATATAATGTCTTCGGGTTGAAAAGCATATTCTTGATATTTTTCCATTATCATATACTTTACTTTGACTACTAGAAAAGCATATTCTTATTTCTTATTCCAAATTCTCAATTATTATATATAATATCTTCGGGTTGAAAAGCATATTCTTATATCTTCTTATTGTGAAATATATGGTACTTTCTGTTTGTGGGTCAAATGCATCCACAAAATTTAATAATATCTCTGTGCACATCGTTTACATAATCAAGGGTACTGATTTGGTGTTTCTATTTGTGATGTTAATGGGCCAAAATATTGTTTTATTTACATCATGTCATTGTATTGAATAACAATGGTATATAATACTAATTTTGTATATTAATTTTATATAATATAATTTGTTTATATAATTTTTAATTAATAAATGGTACTGATTTGGTGTTTCTATTTGTGATGTTAATGAGCCAAAATATTGTTTGTTTTACATCATGTCATTGCAGTGAATAACAGTGGTATATTTTTATATTTTTTATATATACATTTTAATGAATAAAGTTGTTATTATTAAATAGTTTTTATTTTTTTATATATAAATTTTAATTAATAAAGTAGTTTTTTTATATAAAATAAAGTAAAAGAGTATGAATATGAAATTCAATTTTATTAAAAAAATATATTATTGTGATAATAATTTATTATATATAATATAAGAGAAAATTTATAATGTTATTTTTCATTTTTATTTTTATTGGCAAATAATAAAAGTGATGAATGAAATTATTTAAAAAAATTACAAAACATACCATTAACATGATCTATGATACTAAGAGAGATTGAAGTGAAGAAATATGTTATAACATTAATTCTATATAATTTATATTAAAATATAAATCAAAATGTTATAAAATATAAATAATATAATTTATTTAGTATTTTATTTCGATTCTAACCAATAATATTGATAGGTGGTATTTGTAATGTCCCTTAGTTTAATTGATGAACATTACTATATGGAAATACATATAATATATAAATTTATGCTAATTCATTTGTTGTAGCTTATAAATTATGATTTATTCACATTCTTAACCAGACTTTGATACCTATAATAAAATGTAACTACAACAATTCTAAATGAGTATGAATGTAACTAATGAACTTATTCACAATAGTAATTAAACCATTCACATACATAGAGTTAAACACAACACTTAAACTTGTGAGATAATTTAGAAATAGATAAACACTTATTTTTTAAAACACTTGTGCAACTAGCTGCTTGGGAAGGATGTTCCACCCAACCATAAACATGTTGTTCCAAATCTCAAAAACAATTCACCTTCAAGCTAGGGCTAGGAATCCACAAGAGAATGGTGCCTCTAACAGTCCACTCGCAGCTCAATATCACACAACCCACTGGTTTCCTCCTACAACCATCCTAAATTTCTTCCAGCTCTCTTCCTCTTGACCTATCCAACCCAAGGAATATACCCCTTCACTGCTCTCAGTCCATTGGGCGTCCCATTCATTTATTAGGGTCTCTCTGGAACAAGTAACCAAGAATCTCTCTGTTAGAAACTCAAGGGAACTCACTGCCAGGAAAACTACCAGTTAACACAACAACAATCACTTGTTATTACAGTGTAACTCACCTAGGAGTTCACTCTTTAAGTCTGACAACCTGGATCTTCAATCTTCAGCTCCGAAATGTTCCAAAAATGCTCCAGCATGCTCCCGCATTTTCCCAACCTTGTTGCTTCAACTCCCAAGCTTTTCTCCCCTTTTCTCTTCTTGTTGTTCATGTAAAACTGAATGTGTAAAACTGCATTTTACTACCCATACGAATTTCCTTTCTTCTCCCAAGAAAATTGATTTCTCACTCTACCCAAAGTTTATCGTACCTCAACCCCATTCTTCCAATAACTATGGGATGTGACTTCTACACCCACCCTCTTACATGATTTTAATGATTGGGCTCTCTTACACTCAAACATAAAATAGAAGTTTGTCCCCAAATGATAATAAAATTCATAAATATGGGTTTGAATTAATACCCGTAAATAATTTCCCCCTTGGATCCCTATTAGAAACTCCTTAGGCATTCCCCCTTTTCTTGTGGATTAATCAGCCCCCATATCTATCCATATCCCCAATGACTAGTATCACATTATATTTTTATTAAAATTCAGAAAATACATTTCTCATATTACATTGCTTGGCTATAGCCACATCCGCATCTACATTATGAATTAATTAAATTGGGGATTATAGTGGGGTTGTTACATTCACTCTCCCTTACAATTATGCATCGTCTTCAATGCATAGCACCATGCTGAAATACATATACAATTTTACATCCTAATATTCAGAAAATACTTTTTTTGCAATCTGTCTATTCCCCAACAACAATTCCAACCATAATCTCTCATTATTTTAAACATGGTAACCCAAGGAATGCATCCCCTTCACTACCTTCATTCCATCGGGTTGCACCAATATTTTATTAGGGCTATCAACACAAGTGAGCATGAAGAAACTAGCTACCCAAAAATGGATTCTTGCATTTTCAACTTCTATTTTCTTCAAAATTGACAAACATTTATGGGCATTCCTCCCACATAGTTTCTTCATTTTCCCACGTTGCATCATCATGAACATAACAGGTCCATTGAACCTTTACCAACCTTATGGATTTGTTATGGAGCACTTTGACTTTCCAGTCCAGGTTGTGCACTAGTTCCACTCGGAAATCCTCTTCGTTTTCCACTTTGATCACAATCCAATCAATTATGTGGTTAAGGTCATACCAATATTTCTTTAACAATGATACATGAAATACATTATGCACTCTCATGGATGTATACATTGCTATCATGTATGCAACTGGGCCTATCTTTTTTAATATTTCAAAAGGCCCACAATATTTGGCTGCCAACTTTTGGAAGCAACCCAATCTTATCAAACTTCTTTTTTCTTTCACTTTTAGGAAAACATGTTCTTCCACTTGAAAATCTATAAAAACTTTGTTCTTCTCTGCATAATTTTTTTTCTTGTCTTGGGAAACCTTCAAATTCTACTTGATCCTTGTCATTTTCTCTTCCATTTCCTTTAACAAATATAGCCCAATGATGGCCCTGTCTACTAGGTTATCCTAGCTTACTGGTGTGTTACATTTCCTTCCATACAAATCTTCAAATGGACTCATTTTTAATGAGGCTTGATATCCATTATTATAATCAAACTCCACTAAGTGGATATAGGCTTCTCATTTTGATGGTTGGTCCATCACATACATCATAAGCATGTATTCAATTATCATATTGGTCGTCTCTATTTTCCCATCCGACTCTAGGTGATATGTTGTACTAAGATTGAGATTTGTCCCAAATCCTTTGAACAAAACTTGTCAAAATTTGGATGTAAACTTGGAATCTTTGTCTGAAACTATTTCCTTGGACACTCCATGTAGCTTGGCGACTTCCTTCATTGTTATTGTACAAGTTTTTGAGTCTCATATTGCTTATGAAATTATAAATAAATCCTGTTGTTTAGTTTTATTTGTCTCTTTCTATCTTTTGTCAAGGTTGAAGGTCTTCTTTCAAGATTTAGGTTCTCCTTTGGATTCTGGTGAATCACTTCTTTCTGGTAGTGGTTTAGGACATGATTCAGTCTCTTGGTCGTTCTCCTTCTCTCTTGATATGATTTGAAAAGAAAAAAATACAGTTCCTTTGTTGTTTTCATTTCACAAGCATATAAAAAATAAAAAATCATAGTTTCTTAACTGCATATGCGTGTTATTTTTCATGTTTTTTGGTTGTAATATCTTAGGTTGTGTTTATAAAAGAAAATAAGTTCTGACCCAAAGTTCCTTGAAACTTTCTTTTCGAAAAAAGGCTTGAGTAGTTGCATTTAATTTGAAACGGAAAAAGCATAATAGGATAGGTTGTGCATAAGATATTAGTTTTCTTTTTCAAAAGTTTGCATTTTAAAAGTTAAAAGAGTTAAATCTTCATTTGTAGGATGTAGCTTGCTTTCATTTTCATTTAAAGAACAATGTTCTAAAAATCTCAATATTTCTCCTCTTTTTCCGTCTCTAAAGAACATCACAAGTTTCACTACCATACCCCTGCATAATCAAGCCACTAAAATTAACACTTAATGTTAAAATCAATTAGACTTTTTTGTTTATAGGGTACACCAACTAAACTAGGCTTTAGGGCCTTGGATTAGGTGTGTAGAGACAACTCTCCAAGGCCACCAAACGAACTTAAAAGTATGAGATAAGGAGTGTTGAAGTCCAGTGTCATAAAAGTTAGTTGGGACCCCCCTCTAACACAGGGAATAAACACAAGGTCGCGTGAGGAAAGGCATAGGAGATAAACCCTCCAAAGTTGGACCAAGTGTAGTGGGGATCATATTTTAGGGTCATTCTTGGGATTCTACTCACTGCATTTGACTATGGAGCTTTGTGGACCTCGAATCCATTCGATATCCTCAGTTTTTTATTGAACCATTTTCTTTCGGTACCCTTGAAAGGATTCGAACACAGTTATCTTGCTCATACAATCAACCCAACTATCGACTGTACCCTCCTAGTGAATGAATGTGAGATGGAAACCTAGTTTCCTTTTGTAGGTACTCACACAGGTGACTGCGGGGGGAATATTGTGGTACCTAGTACAAACATTGCACCATTCTTCGAAGAGTATACCTGGAGGGTGTTTTCGTGTTCGAGTTACACTTGTACCGGTAAGTTTCTCTAGTGTTGCTTGGCATAACTATTCTTCCTACCATTCTCTTGTTTTCTTGATTTTTCTTTAGGGACTTTTCAGTGTGTGCTTTATGATTCTCCCTAGATTTACCTTAGAGTATTGTTTTATCATTTCAAAAAGTTGATGATCAATAGCTTTGTTGGTCATGCAGGCTTCAGGGCCTCTCGCTAGTAACTGTGGAGAAACCCCCTCCACCACTGAGGCGAAGATTAGATCAAGAAGGTTTTTTCGAAGCTACCAGGCCACACAATTTTTTTCTTGATCTTGTTTCAAGAGGAGATACTTTTGCACCAATGGAAACTAGCATTTCAAACCTTGAATTTCAAGGTTTCAGGCCCTAAAACTCTTCGATAATTGACCACTCAGGGAAACTTCTTGTTCAATATCCCCTCTTGAGGTGACTACTCCTGATCGTCGTCTCATTAGGCGACTAGCTATGGAAGAAAATGATAGTACTACTATTTTGAGTCCTCATACTCCTATCCCGACCACAAGTGGAGGGGGCGTTATGCCCCCTCCCCCACCTTCCCCTAAAAGGAATCCATCTCTTCAAACACCTACCACTTCTGGAAATGGCACAATGCATACTACGATTTCAATCATTGTTCATGCTTCGACCATATATAATACTTTTGTCGCTCCTTTCACATATGGGATGCCAGGTTTTGACACAAGTTTGATTTTAACCTACTCCACTTTACAGACTACTGGTCTAGGGGTAGGGAGTTCTACTAATCTCTTGCAAGGATCTCTAAGGGTGCCTTTTCTCCCTACAATGCAATCCCTTACGGTGGGGGTCATATTCCCCCTCTATCCCCATCGCTTGGAGGTGCTTTTCAACAACCATCCAGACTCAACGCTAGTTCTAGCTTGTTTAGCAGAGGGAGTCAAAGGTCTCAGTACTATACGAATTTGGTTGGGTCCATGTTGTTCTCTTTATTTGGTTATTTCGAGAATAACTCCTCATCGTCAATATTTTCATCAGGAGCAACCCCTTTCTCAATCAACCCAACACTATGCAAATATTTGTACCTTCACATGGAATGATGGCAGGAACCACTTTCTTTCAAGGTTTTGGAAATCCAGGGAAGGGTACTATACCTATGCAAGCAATATCGATCGAGGGAAACCCCTCCCACATCCAGTGGAACCCTGGGCAAGGTTCAGTTCCTATACCAGGGGGATCGGCTGAGGGAAACCTCAACCAAGGATTTTGAAATACTATGCAGGGGGGACTCTCTACTCAAGGTATGCCATCAAACTATTTTATTTCATCGATGATGTATAATAGTGCGTAGGTCCCTTACACTGGCCAATGAAACCCTAGTTTTTACCAGAACCTTGGTAAACAGGAAAACGTTTCCTGACAACCTTGTGCCAGCTAATATCCAGGTTATTCTTTTCCTTTTACTCTACCACAACACAGGTTACTGTTTCTGGAAACCCTTCATTTTTCAGACTTGTCAAGATTGTTAAATGACCCTATTTGTCATGATCCAAGTTTGCCTCCTATGCCAGCTAAGTTGCCCTCAGATATTCCAAAATTGAAGGCAAGCCTCACGAAGATCCAAGCGATCATGTTAAAACTTTTCACATGTCGTGCTCCAACAATTCATTGAATGACGACTCTATTAAGCTATGATTATTTCAACACACTCTCATAAGGGTGCAACAAAGTGGTATATTGATCTCAATTTCTCAAAGTATTATTACTTTAATGATTTCATGATGGTTTTCTTGAACCATTTTCATCTACCGATGAGATATGATGCTGGCACCGAGTTGCTGGCCAGTTTTGAGCAAACTAAGGTCGTCCACATCTCGGATCATATCCGAGAATGGAATCACTGTAAGAGATTAATTTAATTAAAGTTCCCTTCTACATTTTTTTCTAAAGACGTCGCAACTTCCAGAGTGTTTTTCAATGAAGAGGCTATAATGAGGGATCAAAAGATGGAATTGATCTACTTGAAATCCGGTATGCTTTATGAGATTATTCCTGAAACACCACGATCAAACTTTGACTTGATGAAACCAAATTCTATTCCTCATGCCGATGGTATTGTGGGCTCATCACAAAGCAAGCCCACATATCAATTATCCAACCAAATGCAACAATTGTCTCTACAACAGACTATGGCCAGACAAAATTCTATTACGGCTTCGCATGCCACCCACATGTCGAAAGTAAACACTGTAAAGATGAAAAAACCCAAGGATAAACAACAGTTCGAGGGGAAAATAAATCGAAAAGTAAAAAAGGGTAAGGCGAGTGTTGGAGGCAGGCCAAAGTGGAAAAGAAAGGTGGTTTTGGGAAAGAAATCATGCACGAGGAAAGCGACAGCTGGAAGGAAGAACAACATGCACGCATGCAGTGGAGACCTAATGACGCTAGGCTTAGGGTTTTGGTAATGTATTGTAATGGATGAATAGCCTAAAATGTATACATATCGATACTTAGGTATCATAGATAGGTTAGAGGTTCTAAGTTCTGACTATTGTTGTTATTGTAGAAAGAGTCATTTTAGTAATGCATGAGTTGATGTGATATGAGATATTTTGTTGTATGATCTATTTTGTATAAGCCATTGATCTAGAGAAGACGAAGGAGGGTAGGTCTTGAGGGTTAGATCGCAGGTTGTGGAGCTTGGTGTGATCTAGTCCGCCTCATATAGATCTTACTCGACGGGGAAGAGTTGTAAGCACGCGGCGCGTAGTGACTGAACGACTATAATAAAAGAGATGAGAGCCAAATATTTGTGGATGTAGCCCAGGAGGGGGTGAACCATGGTAACATATGTGTTGTGTGATGAATGCATGCATATATTTATCATCTTTTCAGTAGTTATTGTTATGATTGATGAATGAGTTATTGTATTTCCTGCATATTCGCAAATGACAATATATTTCAGTTACAATTATAATAATGGTTCAATTTTCAATTCTCATATCTCACACTCAATCCTAGGATGTAAACACATGATTCTTACAGCCACCCATTAAAGCTATCTCAGGTGAGACTATGCAACGCATCTTGTGTGTTGTGTTGCCTTCTGGTTTACCAGGAGGGCCGATAGTTTTAGAGGTTTTGTTGGAAACCCCAATAGACATGAACCCTGGGTCAATAAACTCAGATAGTGTATATAATAAGAAGTAACCAACAAATGGTTTTGTTGTCGTTGGTAGGAACAAGAGAGGATTGAGTAGATGAGATAATTTAAAGACCTGTCGGAGGAAGATCAAGAAAATATTAGAGCAAAGAGAAATGATCCATTAAAATGGGATGTTGAGACCGTGGAATCCCACAAAAGTAGAGATCAAAAGCTGGTTAAGAACAAAAGAGCTAGAGTTTGCACAGAAAGGCAATAGAAACCCTACAGTAACACATTGCAAGTATCTTGAGAAATACGTGTTTACTGATTTGCATGAAGTATTTTTCTGTGATTTTCCACATTTACTACAGGAGTGGATACTAAGGTTGAAGGATAACCACACAACAAACTGGATTCAATAGTTATATTTGACCCTTGTACAGATTGAGTAGTTACAACAGGTGAACAACAAATTCACCCGCACAGTAGATTGTTGGCTTGACAATATTGTGGCAGGATTTATAATAGAGTTTGCAGTCAACACAACGAAGTTGTACAATGCATCAGAGAAAAAGTTTCTATGCGTACCTCAAGGAATACAAGACGTCCAAGAGTGGGAAAAGAAGGAAACAATCCTATCCATATTAATGTCAGCGTGGAAATTATAAACCCATGTGCGACTAATACACTGAAGAGAACACCACCATTTAGACAACCGAAATTCAGAAGTAGTCAAATAGTAGGAAGTACATCTACACAAGGAAAAAAAACTGGAGGATCCAGTTTAGGTAGCACTAGTCAAGTATCTACACCGTGTGGAGGTAGTATTTCAACATTCACAATGGCAGGACATGATCCCACCATCAGGTTACCTGAATTTAAAGGAGAAGCAACAGAAGACCATGAGAAGCACTTGTTCATTTGTGAAAAGATCTGTGAAGAAAAACAGATCACTGATGAAGATACCAAACTTGCACAGCTAGCGATTACGCTAAGAGACCATGCACTAGACTGATACATGAGTTTAGACACAAACACTGCACCTAGGATGACAAGGACACTGACAAAAATTAAGAAGTTAGTGATAAGTGAGTTCCAGAAGCTGAGCTCAGAGGATCAATACATGAATGAGATGATTGAAATAAGACAGAAACCAGGAGAGTTTGTATGGGAGATTGATCAGAGATTCAAGTGACTGAAGGGAAAGTTAAAATATCTCATGACTGATATGCAACATCAGTCGTTGTTTTTAAACTCATTTCTACCACACTTAAAATACCCATTGTGACAACAGAAGTTACAGACGCAGACATAGGCTCTGTAGGCAGCCCTGCAACTGGAAGAAAACTAGTATCAGCAGATGGACCCAGTTATCAAAGAAATAAAGGAGGACTTGAAGAATCTAATGTTTCAACTGAACCAGAATAAGAACAAGGACAAACGAGAAGTTTTTTGGTGTACCACATACAGGACAGAAGGAAACCACAAGAACGAATGTTTGGCATTTGCACAGTATATGGTAGCAAGAATGCCAAATCCATTACCAACAGGAGGATTGTGGTGCAAAATCAACAAGAAAATAGGTCACGACCCTTATCACTGCATGATGATGCAGAAATACCAGACAGTCCCAAAGAGCTCATATTGCACCTTTTGCAAGTCAGTGGGCCACGATGACAAAGATTGCAGAACCATGGAGTTGATGAGAGAAAGGAAATAAGATGCATATAGAGTGCAGGAAGAAATGATGACTGGACAAGATGCATCACATTTTAATCAAGTTCCAGCTCCATACAACGTTGTGCAACAATAGTATAATACTGTGCAATAGCCATACAATAACGCACAACCGCAGTACAACGCAGCACAACCTCAGTACAATACCACACAGTATAATCAAGCGCCTCAGTATAACACATTGAGAGGAGATCGAGCAGGCTACATAGGGGGAATATGAGAAAGAGGAGGTTTTGGATGAGGTAGAGGACCAGTGGTATGTCATAACTGTCAAAAACCAAGACATTATGCAATAGAATGCCCGCTTCCACTAGAAAATTGTATGTACTATCGCGCATAGGACCATGATACGGAGGAACGTCTGACACTACTAGTAAATATCTAGTAAAAGAGGAACCAGAACAACCAGAATGTTCAGTGGATTTCAGCCGAAGCAAGGGAGGAAGGACGAAACATCAACATAGTTACTCACTGAGGAGAAAAAACAGGAAACGACGCAGTCCGATAAGAACCAGTACAAAACCAGTGGGTAAAGAAGAACGCCAAACCAAGGAAGCATTTCGATGCACAAAAGGAGAAGGAGATGTTTAAATAATCCAAAGGAAGACATGGCATCGACTTCAACTGTGAAGCAAAACAAGGAAGCATCAGACTACGAGATGCTTCCACTATTGGATCATACCAATGAAATGCAACCCATGGGACAAGTAAGTAAAATCAAAGGCTTTTAGAAATCATGTGTAAGAGTATTAAATGATCCATCATCTATGAAAATATTGCAAAACATGCTAGAAAAATGTAGCATCGAGATGGAAGAAAAACTAGAACCAAAAATAGTCAATCACCTACATACAAGGAGAAGAACCAGTAGGGAGTTTAGACTGAATGCCAACATCGGAGATTTAAACATGGGAGACATCATACTGGATCTAGGATCTGAAGTTAATGTGTTACCAAAGAAGACATGGCAATGCATGGGCGAGTCCACATTAGGATATTTACCTATTCAATTGAAACTGGAAAACCAACACAGAGTCCTACCAATTGGTAGACTGAAAAGAGTAATAGTAGACCTAGATGGAGTGTGCACTAAAGAAGATTTTGAAGTCATTGAAATAGTGGACGACACAACACCTTACCCAGTGTTGCTTGGTCTGGATTGGGCGTTTGACAACCAGGCCATAATCAACTTGAAGACCCAAAAAATGAAATTTGAGTTAGGAGAATATAGGGTCATTGCGCCATTAGATCCATCGAAAGGGGAGAGGTTCGTAGAACCCACTTGTCTAGACTTAGAGGAAATCAACCAGTTGTACAAAACAACTGTGCATGATGAGGATTACTTAAACCCAACTGCAGATGGGATACTCAGTTGGAGGATCATTACTTCATGTGCAACAAATTCAAATACCAGTTTAGAGAACTAGAAACAAAGGCTACACGAATTTTCCATGAGAAGATGTGCACGAATAGACCGCGCAGTAATATGGGTAGGCACCGAAATTAGGGAACCACACAGTTTCCACAGGATAAATGAATTATAAATGTTCTTGACACGGTATGAAGACACAGTGTTGGAGAACCAGAGACTGTTATCACTTGACCTAGTACTTAAGGCCACACCTGGAAGATGGTGGGGCGCACACAAAGAGACAATCATAGATTGGTACCAATGTAAGCAATTACTATGCATAGGATTCGACGCAGAACAAAAAAACAACAAATAGCGGAAGTATGATGGACAAAGGGCACTAGTGGAACACTTGGAGATGTGTAGAACGTTGTGGAAATTGACACCCCCAGAGGAATGGCCTCATCATTCCATACACACTCTAGAGGGAATACCAACGAACTGGTATACAGACCAGGAATTGCACAAGGGAACTGTGACGTGGATGACATTGCAACATAATTTTACAGTCACTTTCTCATTCGAGCACGAGAAACCCAACATAGATGTTGCACTTAAGAGAATAAGAGGAGTGATATTCATCAAAGAACCATAAGTAGAACTTATCACAGAAGAACAACAACGGAACAAACAAACAGTTAAGGAACTGTTTTCGTGTTACCATGTGCAAGAGTAAGCACCAGACGAAGACGATCCACACGATATCCAGATCGAAGAAGCAGAAGGTGAAAGAGAAGTGGAGGGACCACCTATAGAATCATAATTTATTTCCACGTCGATTAAGGTAAAGAAATTCAACATTGGGACAATCGAGCATCCCAAAATGGCCATCATTGGAGACTACTGGGATGAACAAATAGTAGAAAGCATAACAGAGTTGTTGCGCGAGTACAGTGACCTGTTTCCCACAACATTTACAAAGATGAAGGGTATAGCCGGAGAGCTAGGAGAAATGAACATACCACTCAGACCTAAAGCGAGAGCGATCAGACAACGACCATACAGACTGAACCCAATATATAAGCAGAAAGTCAAAGTTGAGATCGACAGGATGCTCGAAGCCGGAATCATAGAACCGGTTGAAGAATCAGAATGGATAAGCTCGATGGTAGTTTAGGACAAGAAACAAGGATGCATAAGAGTATGCGTCGACTTGAGAAAGTTGAACGATGCATGCCTACATGACCCATTCCCTACACCTTTCATGGACGAAGTGTTAGAAAACGTAGGTGGACAAGAAGCTTAATCATTCACTGATGGATTCATAAGATACCATCAGATCAAGATAGCACAGGAAGATAGATACAAGACCATGTTTGCGACAAAATGGGGATCTTACCAATACACAATCATGTCATTTGGACTGAAGAATGCACCAACACCATTTTCTAGAGTAGTCATTGCAGCATTTAAGGAATTCATCCATCAGTTCCTAGAAGTATACTTGGACGATTGGATAGTCTATAGTTTGTTGAAGGACCATGTAGAATTTTTACGCCTGATGTTAGAAATATGTAGGCAGTACCAAATATCACTGAACATAAAGAAATGCATATTCGAAACATTGTTTGGGATACTATTGGGCCATATGGTATGCAAACAAGGTTTATTAGTAGATCCCACAAAGATTGCAGTAATTGTTAACTTACCACCACCTAAAACAGTTCGTCAACTATGAGCAACGTTGGGACACACGGGATACTACAGGAAATTTATCAAAGGATATGCGTAGATTACTGCCCCAATGGAAAATCTGTTAAGAAAGGATACAAAGTTTCAGTGGAACGACGAGTGCCAACACGGTTTGGATACCCTGAAGGAAAAAATGGTCACCGCGTCGATATTAGTAGTTCCAGAATGGGTGAAGACATTCCATGTACATGTAGATGCATCAACCATAGCACTTGGAACTATCTTAGCATATCCAAGAGAAAGAGACTTGGATCACTCGATAGCATTTGCGAGCAGAAAGTTGTCAGAATCAAAGCAGAACTATAACACTACATAAAGGGAAGGCCTAGCTATGGTCTATGCACTGCAAAAATTCAAACATTACTTATTGGGGAAACACTTTAAGATGTTCACAGATCACTTAGCCCTAAAATACCTAGTCAACAAGCCAGTGTTGGGGGGGAGAATCTGTCGCTAGTTACTACTATTTCAAGAATTTGACTTTGAAGAAATAGTCAAGCCAGTAAAATTGAATGCAAGACCTAACCACCTATTAAGGGTCACAAATGGAGAAGAACCTACGAATTTAGAAGACAAATTTCTGGATGCACAGTTATTTTTAGTCCAGATAGTTGATGAACACTTCACAGATGTCATTCAGTACTTGAGCACATGTATTGCGC
This sequence comes from Picea engelmannii, assembly GCA_009831015.1. NCBI lineage: Eukaryota > Viridiplantae > Streptophyta > Pinopsida > Pinales > Pinaceae > Picea > Picea engelmannii. The sequence goes on from ML790977.1 coordinate 804,277, forward strand.
CATAAGAATATAGCACCATGCAGAAGAAAAACCTAGTAGTCTGTGTTGCTGACTATCAATTGATTGCAGGACACTTATACAAAATGGGTGCATATAGCATCTTGTGAAGATATGTGTTAGAAAATGAAAGACCAAGAGTTTTATCAGAATCCCACAAAGGAATAGCAGGAGTGAATTATGCAGGCAAAGATACCACGCAGAAGGTATTACGTGCAGGAATATGGTGGTTGACGATTCACAGAGACTCAAAAGAGTAATGTCAAACATGCGATGTCTGTCAAAGGATAGGTAAACCCAACATAAGGGACAAGATGACATTACGACCGCAAGTAAAATTGCAGGCATTCGACAAGTGGAAAATAGAATTTGTGGGACTAATAAACCCACCAACAAAAAGAATAGGAGCTAGGTACATTATCATCGCGACGAAGTACCTATCAAGATGGGCAGAGGCCGCACTAGTGAAGGATTGCAGTGCAGAAACAACAACGCACTTTTTATTTGAACAAGTGATCACTAGATTTGGATGCCCAAGAATTTTGATGAGAGACCAAGGCACACACTTCATAAACAACACTATCATCGCTATGACCAAAGAGTTTGAATTCCATCATCACAATAACACACCATATCATCCACAGGAAAATGTCACAGTGGAAGCATTTAACAAAATCTTGGAGAACGTGTTGATGAAGATCTGTAACATCAACAGGGATGACTGGGACCTCAAAGTACCAGCAGTATTATGGGCCTACAAGACTACATGCAAAAAGTTGACAGGGCACATTCCATTCAAACTGGTCTATGGCCAAGAAGCAATGGTGCCATTAGAATTTTTAGTACCAAGCTTGCATGTAGCAACAATCACACACATGACAAAATGAGGCACAATACAGGAGCGAATAAACCAATTAATGACCATGGAGGAAGACTAGATCTTAGCAGGGTTCCAACAACAGGTTCAGAAAGCAAGGGACAAATCTTAGCATGATAGACACATAAAGAAAAACACTTTCAAGGAAGGAGATCTAGTACCGATGTATGACAACAAATCAATTCAACACCCAAGAAAGATCAGAATGCATTGTCTAGGATCGTACGAAGTAAAATATGTGATAGATGGAGGAGATGTACAGTTGAAAGACTTATCAGGCGTAGAACTCAGAGGGATGATTAACGAGAGCCATTTGAAGCTATACAAGGACATTCGACCACCCACAGCGCAGTAAAAATAATAAATAAACTTTGAAAATAGTACCAACAGAGGCCAACAAAGGCACAGTGTGTTGAAATACAGAAAGGGCACAAATAATTAGGAACACAAACTCGGCAAGGATAAGGACAATAGTCACGTCGAAAGGGAAACAAGCGGGAAAAGGAAAGTCGGCAAAAGCAGTACGACAAGACGAAGTTATGTGGAATTAAAGGACGGAATGGACCGATGGGATGCCACATTAATTGTGCCAACTGGAGTCGGAAAACCAGAAGTACTGGCAAGTAAAAAACCGTTAGAGGTGCATTGAACCTGTAATTAAGGTACATTAAACCCATAATTAAGGAAGCGTCCTCAACAAGATTCATGGGAAGCCCATACAACACACGGACGCGGTAGCAAACAATCTATTTGTGAAAAGAGAGAGTTAGAGGATAAAATGCACAGAGAGAGTTCACATAGGTTACACAGACCATTCACATTCGGAAAGAATTTGACATTCATCGCTATGGCACCACCAAAGCAAGTAGAAGTGAGCCAGACTTCCCGAAAAGCTAGAGTTCGGACCATATCATGAGTACAGGTGGAAGAAGGTGAACAACAACCACCGGAGATCATCAATGTCGACGAAATATCATCTCCAAACACGATATCAGTGAATCCAACACCTATATTGGAAGAAATCCCATAGCTAGCACCCGAGGGCACAAATATAGATAGACCAACAGAAGTACAGGAGCCACAGAACCAGGATACATAAACCTTGAAGGAGGTGCAACCAGAGAACACCGAAGAAACTCCGAAAGTAAATGGAATGGTGTCGAATCTGGAACCAGCAGCTGAGCCAGACGAGTCTGAAATGACCATATCAGACCACCCATAAGAAGGAACGATCGAATATGTCACAAGTTATCCAGAATGGTATACCGAGGAACAACCAGAAGTCATTGGAACTTCGAGCTAGCCACCACCGCCGAAGAAAGACCAGGTACAGATACCCACGTCACCTCGCAAGAAACCTGTCGCAGAAATCATTCTACCATGTATACTAGATGGGGTACAGGTAGGAACAGGCCTGCTAGGTCATATAGGTAAGCTCAAATACTCATACCATGATATAGAAGACACATACAAGTTCCCGAAACTTGCAAAGAGGGTCTAATTAGAGACTGTGGGCACGAATCAATTTGGAGAACCAGTTGATCAACCACTCCAATGGGAAACAGGGTTAAAGGAGACGGGAATTTTAGGTCTGGTGGACCTACCACATTTTGGTAGAGGTTAGTATGCAACCTCATGCATCAAACAAATATTAGCAGTCACACATGGAGGGGACATCTGGTTGGACAAGCTCATCTCAATAGACGTAGAAATTATCCCGAGCATAACAAGATTGCCATCTCAGGGCATGGATCTCGTGCACTTTCTTGATGATAAATCCAGGGAGAAAGCGCTAGCAGAAGAGATGAATAATAAGTATGGCACCGATAGGGGTACAAGAGGGATCATTATCAAGAGGATCAACAATGTTGCAACACAATTAAGCGCCAAAATCTTAGCCTGCAAACTACTAAGAAAATGTCGCAGGGAGGAAGTTCTAGCTGGAGTTGTCACAGTTGCAGCTCAATGTGCCGAGGGCACCACAGTGAGATAGGCACCATAACTCTCAAACTTGTTCTTGTATGAATGTAAGGATGTGCATGATCTAGGCACAAAGTTTCACTATTCATGGTTGATCACGTTAATCGCCTTCATGGGGTGGAGGGAACCAAGGTATGTAACTTTTTGTACCAGACCCAAACCGAACTAGAGAGAGAGATACTTATTGCTAAGGGATACATCGAATTCTAGTCAAAAAAGGATGAACAGGTCCATCTTTGAAGGATACCTACAAGAATCCATCTCCAAGATGTGGAGAATAACACCAGAGGCTATTGCGTGATATGGGGACATCGCTAACTTCAAAGCTACACAACATACAATGTGGATATAGGTGCGAAAGGATCCCAATAAATAGTGGCTACAGATGCGCTACTGTATCACAAAGGATGACATTGACATGGTCATTAGCGAATGGAAATATGAATGGAGGATTCCAGTCCTCACTCAGGAATTGCTAGAAAGAACAGTAGAAGAAGAAGTAGGGCAGGGAGAAACACAGCCTCAAGACATCCAAGTTCCCAAGAAATGAAGGATAGGCCAGTCGACAACAACATAGACAAATGACGACACAACAAAAACATGGACCTAGAAGGGGAAGAAGGAGAATACATAGTCGACCAAAGAGCAGTAGAAGTAGGCAGAGGCCACACAAGGGACCACGACAAGCCCCAAATCACAGCAAATGGGGGGAAATAAGAGGCCAACCACGCACATAAGAGGAGTTTGTAAGAAAACAAAGTCCCAAAGAACACCTCCAGAGTATACGATCACAGATGACGATGCAAAAATGATAGCCCAAATTGCCCAGGATTTTTTAGCCGAGGATTTTGACCATGAAACGCACCACATAGACAGGATTCAAGAGGAGTTGGAAGACATGCGACAGTTGCTCAAACAAATCGGGGAAATGAAGTTAACAGGTAGCAGCGGGGAAAAAGAACCATTAGCCCCACAGACAGAGGAAAGAGTGGAAGAAGAAGAACGAGATCTAGTCCACCCAATACTGCAGTCGAATGTAACATTCCACATCACACCCAATATGTTGCGCATGGATGAGATTGTGGGGCAGACACCCTTGAAGGACTTAAGCCAAATCCAATTGGTGTTGACATGGATACCATCCAGGGCACTACACAAGTTGCAGGTTAGTGTAAACCATGAGGTACAGTCTTGCACATACAAAGATTTAGTCGAATTGCAGAAGGAAACAGAAAAACGGGACATACTGGAAATATTCTATGAGCAGGATAAGTTAGAGACCCAGGAGGGAAGGGAGCGCATGAAAGGATTGGAGCATAAAGTGGCAAGAACTTATGAGAATATTCCACAGGCCATGCAGAGGGATGAAATCACGGTAGCAGAAAATATTGATCAGATTGTGCAGGCAATCGATCAATATCAAAAGGAGATTGAGAATCTCTAGGAGCAGCTCACACCAACCACTCCACCAGTAGTGAAGGATCAAAGGAAGAAGGAGGCAACAACGCAGCTGTGCGAGATAGAGCAATAGGCCAATAGAGCAACTGACTTGTTTGATAAAGCAACGTAGCTTTGGACTAAGTTGGAGGAGGATCAGCAGGTCCAAAAATGGGACAAGGAAGAAGAAAGGATCAACCCAGCAATCCAATACCTCAAAAAGAGGAAGAAGACACTGCAAATCACAGAACGCGTCAAAGGGGCACAGGACATGAAGAAGTTGTAGGAAGATCTCACCACTACGCAAACACAGAAACATGAGCGGAAGGATCAAATGGAATGAGTGCAAGAGCGAGTGGAATTCCTGGCACAGGCAGAAGAATCCAAGACACATACATCACACACACAAGCAGAGTGTGTGGAATTGATCAGTGACAAAATAACAGTCCAAATAGTGGACACACTCAAGGAGAATATTGCACAGGTGCAGACATAGGAAACATAGCTCAAGGAAAAGTTACATGAGATCACCAAGGAGATCGAGGAAGCACACAAAGGTTAGGTGGCTTGGGATGAGCTACATGTTAGTGTTGGGGGCATGTTGGAGGCAGGCCAAAGCATAAAAACAAGGTGGTTTTGGGAAATAAAGCATGCACGAGGAAATCAACAACTGGAAGGAAGAATGGCACACATGCATGCAGGGGAGATCTAATGACGTTAGGGTTAGGGTTTTGGAAATGTATTGTAATGGTTGAAGAGACAAAAATGTATAAATATTGATACTTAGGTATCATAGAGAGGTTAGAGTTTCTAAGTTTTGACTATTGTTGTTATTGTAGAAAGAGTCGTTTTAGTAATGCATGATTTCATGTGATATGAGATATTTTGTTGTATGATCTATTTTGTATAAGCTCCTGAGCTAGAGAAGACAAAGGAGGGTAGGTCTTGAGGGTTAGATCGTAGGTTGTGGAGCCTGGTGCGATCTAGTCTACCTCATATAGATCTTACCCGACGGGGAAGAGTTGTAAGCACACAACTCATAGTGACTGAACGACTATAATAAAAAAGATGAGAGCCAAATATTTGTGGATGCATCCCAAGAGGGGGTGAACCACGGTAACATATGTGTTGCGTGATGAATGCATCCATATATTTATCATATTTTCAGTAGTTATTGTTATGCTTGATGAATGAGTTATTGTATTTCCTGCATATTCACAAATGAAAATATATTGTAGTTACAGTTATAATAATGGTTCAATATTCAATTCTCAGATATCACACTCAATCCTAGGCTATAAACACATGAGTCTTATAGCCACCCATTAAAGTTATCTCGGGTGAGACTGCACAATGCATCTTGTGCATTGTGTTTCGTTTTGGTTTACCAAGAGGGTCGATATTTTAAGAGGTTTTGTTGGAAACCCCAATAGACATGAACCCTGGGTCAATAAACTTAGACAATGTATAGAAGAATAAGTAACTAACAATGAGTAATGATAAAAAGGCTTCTAACAATGTTGGTGAGGGAAAAAATGAAAATAATAAGGTTAAGCTCCCATGTAATCTTTTCATTTATGACCACTTGAATCATCAATTCCCTCAAATGGAGGAAGCCCACAACTTGTTGATGCAGCATCAACCTATTGTGTTAACCAACCCTTTCCCTCAAGGGAAAAATATGGCACGAGATTCCTCATCCACAAATGCGCCTAGGGGAAATTAGGGTGCTCCAACACTTAATGCTAACACCGGATCCACAAACATATACATGATGAGAGTGGATGCTTATCTTTAATAGACCAGGGCCCGTGATTACAGAATGACTGAATCTGCTGAGAAAGGTAAAGAATATCTTGACCTATTGCCTCCTCTTCACATCGAGACGACAATGGGAGAAATGGTGGCTCACATCCCCAAAGGTGCATTTAATAAAGATTCTCATAATCCAAATGCAAGGGATGCTCAAAACTACTATGTCATTGAATATATTGCACAAACCCCTTATGTGATGCCTTCTCTGGAGGTCCTCCAGAGTTTCCCCTCACAAAGAAAGGCATTATTGTCCACTTTGTATGTTGTTGAGTCAGCTAACTCAGGATCTATCATTTTTAACCCTTCCAATCATAATCCTCGTTTGCCTCACCATGTCTCCTTTCATATAGTAGTGGTGTATGCCATGAAATCATTGACACGAAATATTTTTCGCACGGTGGTAGATGAGGGTGCATCAACTTGCTTTATGTTGTTGGCATGTTGGAAGGCTATTCGTCAACCCGAGTTGTCACCATCTCCTAAGTTGTTAACTGCATTTGCATACATTCTTTTCTACCGCATGGAATAATCCCATCCTTCCCCATGTAGTTGGAGGGTAAAATTGTGTGTGTCGAGGTTGAAGTAGTCGACGCGCCTCTCGACTACAACCTTTTGTTAGTTCGAAGTTGCACTTATGCAATGGCAACGGTTTTATCATCCATATTTTGGGTACTATGCTTTCCTTATGAAGGTAGGATAGTAACCATTGATCATTTGTCATTCTCTCGTCCTGACCCTTCATCGAGGGCATCCACAGTCCCGATGATTGATAACCCGTAGCAAGGTACCGTCAAATTAGGTGTTGGAATGTTTCCATATTTGATGGGTACTTTTGATTTTCCACCACCTTTTAATGATGTTAAGTTCATTTCAGTTGTCCTTGATTAGCCTAAGGCTGTAATTTTCCAAATAGCTTTGTTTCAAATGACTTATTTCAACAATCCATTGACTTTACCTTCCCCATTGGATTTGATGGAAGGGGTAGGGAATCCTAGCATGGATATGCCCCTATCCATAGTTGAGGTCATGTACAATATTGTTCATAAAACCTCATCCAACTCTGATCCATCTCCCCCTTAAGAGCTAGATCATGTTCTAGAACCTATTTTGGCTCAAGAGTCTCTTACTTCGCGAGATCCCTTGGAATTGGTCTTGCCTTCTGATGAGGCGATTTTAGAGGCAATGACGGGTTCAAACATACCTTGGGATGATCTTCATCATAGATCATATTTTTTACTTGAGCTTAGGAGAATGGAAGTAGGAGAGTTTACTTCGACCATGAATGGATATGTCACTCACCCTATCAACCCTTTGGAAACACATGGAATATATATCGAAGGAAACATGGTGAATATAGCTAAGACGATTCTAGTTGACATATCCAAAACCCCTGGCATCGTTGAAAATGTCTTCATCAGAATGGATTGTTCCCCCGAGGAGATTCAAGTGTATATTGAGTTATTTAAATAATTCTGGGACGTTTTTTCCTGGTCTTACGAGGAAATCCCAGTCATTGACCCTCGTATTGTCAAACATGAGATTAGAACTTATCCCGATTCTAATTCATTTCAGCAGAAGCTTCGCCTGGTCAACCCTTGAAAGAAAGCGCTCATTGAAGTTGAGGTAGAGAAATTGATTAAGGCTAGTTTCATCTACCCAATTCAATTAACATAATGGGTGTCAAACTCTGTTCTTGTTAATAAAAATCAAGGAACAATTCGAGTGTGTATGTATTTCCATGATCTTAACAAGGCATGCTGAAAAGATAACTTTCTTACCCCATTCATTGATCATATTATTGATGAATGTCCAGACTATAATTTTTTATTATTTTATGGACGGTTTCTCAAGATACAATCAAATTCAGATCAAGCACAAGGATCAACATATGACTACTTTTATATGTCCTTGGGGTACCTTTGCATATAAGAAAATTCCTTTTGGCCTAAAAAATGTTGGAGCTACTTTTCAGCGAGCCATTTCGTTCGCTTTTCATGAACTCAAACATATAGTCGAAGCATATATTTATGATCTTGCCTCATGTTATCATAAAATATCTAATCATCCCACTCACCTTCCACTTTTTTTTTAGAGGTGTCGCTACTACTAGATTCGCTTGAATACAAACAAGTGTAGTTTTTGTGTTATGTCGGGACATTTATTGGGTTTTATCATGTCCACCAAAGGGGTCATGGTCGATCCTATTAAGTTTGAGGAAATAGTTCAATTGCCCCCCACACACAGTTCCCCAACTTCAAAGTCTCTAAGGGAAAGATAACTTCTTACAATGATTTATTGCTAACTATGCCGAGATCATTAATGGGTTCATGCGTATTCTAAAGAAAGGGATCCCATTATTTTGGGATGAAGCAGCTCAATGCTCTTTTGAAGCATTGAAAATTTCCCTGATGTGTACCCCTCTACTCATCCATCCTGATTATGGAAAATATTTTTTGTTATACTTAACTGCAATAGAATCCACCATCGATATGGTATTGGTTCAAGAGGATGACATGATACAGGAACACATCATCTACTACCTCATCTGAGGCTTAGTCAGACCATAACTCAATTATACCCACATTGAGAAACTGGATTTGGCAATTGTCCACGTTGTCCAAAGGTTTCATCATTATATTCTACTCTGTAATACCACCATCATGTATATTATTAGTCCTTTTCAGTACGTGTTGAAACGACAAGTCATCGGTGGGAATATTAGTCAATGGATCGTTATTCTTCAATAATTTGATTTGGACTTTGTTTTGGTGAAGTCAAAGAAATATTTGGTCTTTGCAGAGTTAATTTTGGAACTTCCGATTGAGAGTGGCATAGATTTTCCTAAAGAGTCATTCATCAATGGGGATCTCTTCCTTATTTCATCTTATGAACGTTGGTATGGAGATATACTTGTGTATCTTCAGACTATGAAATGTCCTACCTTTGCTTCTCATGATGAGCATAGAAGGATACACCATCAAGCACAAAATTATCTTATCATCGATGACACTTTGTATCATCGAGGATTTGATTGCGTTCTTCATCGTTGTCTAACTCATGAGGAAACCGATCTTGTGGTAAATGATTTCCACACTGGATCATGTGGCGGTCACTTGTCTAGGTTGGATACAGCCCAAAAAATTATTTGTGCTAGATACTTCTGGCCCTCGTTAATAAAATATTGTATAGAGGTGGTTAAGAAGTGTCACCTGTGTCAGATCTTCTCTTAGAAGATGCGGGCACACCCTTCTCCTATGTTTCCTATTATTGTTGTTTCCCCCTTCACTAAGTGGGGAATTGATTTCACTACATGCCACCCATCTTATGCTAGGGGGAATCATTATATCATTGTGGTAGTATACTACTTCACCAAGTGGGTCAAAGACATGCCAACATTTAGCAATGACGGGGAAACGAAGACACTCTTCATTATCAATGAAATCATTGTTAGGTTCGATATACTGAAAGATATTTTCATAGACCATGGTAGTCAATTTAAAAATAAGATGATGGCCAAGTTAGCATCAAATCTAGGGTTAAAACAAGAACATTTTTCACCCTATTATCCACAAGTGAATGGTCAGGTGGAGACTGTCAATAAATCTATTACGACCATTCTCCAATGGACGATCAATTCGTCCAAGTCAAATTGGCATTTGATGTTATACTCAACACTTTGGGAATATGGAACTTATTTCAAGACTACTACGGGATTCTCTCATTTCCAACTTGTTTACGAGATGGAGGAAATCTTTCCTATAGAGTGTCATAATCCTTCTCTCAAGTTGGTAGTGGAAATATTTCCCAACAAAACTACGCTTGAAGAGCATCTTGTCTATCTCGAGCAGTGCGATGAACAACGTCGGGATGCAGCCTTGTATAACAAGGCTCATAAATGTCACGTCAAGTGTCAGTACAACAGTAGGTTCTCCCTAGAGTTTTCTCCGAAGGTGATCTTGTCTTGTTCTATGATCAAGATAAATATCCCTTGGGGGCAGGCAAGTTTAAACCCATGTGGTTTGAACCGTTTATCGTAAAGAAAGTTTTGGAAAAAGGTTCTTATGAACTGGTTGAATTTGAAGGCAATGTGTTTCCTGGGCCCAAAAATGGGATTTATCTAAAGAAGTATTATGCTTAGGTTGGTCACCTGAGTGTGACTTCTTGTAAATAGTGTATATATTTATACACATATTTTAAATATCTCTTTGTCTTCTGGACGTGTAGTCTATTGTGTTTCGGCATTGTGGCATATATCAAGAGAATCCAAGGTATATGTTGGGTTCACAGAAGGTGTTGGGTGACACACTCGGAGGCTTGCTTCCATAGCTTGGGTAATCTTCATTCCCACTGGTCAGTTAGTATCTTTTGAAGGTGTTTGTCTAGGAGAAGAAACCAATCATGTTGTCGAGTATAGTGTTGTAATAGAATTTCTACGTGATGCTTTGTCACATGGTATTTCTCACCTTTGGGTTAATTTAGATGCTCCATTGGTAGTGTCACAGTTAAATGGAGTGTACCACATCTATGATCCCACCTTGCACCAACGATTCCTTAGGGTACGTCTCTTGGAATGTTATTCCGATTATATTACATATATTCGTGTTCCTAGGTACTTTAATCAATTAACTGATACATTGGAAAATCATGTTTTAGATTGCCATATTTCACATACATAAACATAGAAGAATACACATACACACACATGTAAATATATTTGTACAAAAGATATTTACTCTAGAAGGAAAAAAGATAAATATATATAACGCGTCCAAAAATAATGTCACAGTACAAAATGTGGTCTGTAGGCCTCAAAGTGTCAAGTATACATCGTCGGGATTAAGCCCTCAATACATAAGAGAGATACAAAAATGGGTGCTTTGACATGCATGATGTCCAACTCTAATCTAAGATCTAGGCCTATTGGCCCTCCTGTAATGCACTACAACGTTGGACAGACACCGGAATAACTGGACCCATTCCCTAGGTACTCTTACTACATGAGGTTGCATAGATGGTGGCAGATCCTTGATATATACCATAGGCACGCTACAGGTGAGGGTCGTCAAGTTCCTCTCTACCTGAATTAGTACTCTAGACTCAGGCTATGTTGATGATGGCCCTACTACTGTTGCAAATCCTCCTAGTTGAGTCTTCTCTCAAGGATGGTGCCTGGTTTGAGGGAGGTCTATTGGCCACACTGGTCCCACATATGTACATAAAAGGTTACTAATTATGTACTGTGACATTACCAAAAACATGTTTTCTTTTTCATAATATAATTAAAAAAAAAAAATTAAAAAAAAAAGATAGTATGTACCTATCTCGCCATGTGTTGTTCTAGGGGCATGGGCATGTCAGGGTCTCTCAAGAAGGAATCCACTCGTATGGATAATCCTCGATGGAAGGAATTTTTCATTTCCAACAGTCGAGGAACTCATCATCATATGACTCACATACCCGCCCCCCCCACCCTTCTCCCTAGTGAGGCATCAAGGTGACCCATCTACATAGTGCTAGAAAGGTGGCTACATGAACTTGCACACTCTCCCTTGGGCTTATTCCTAGCACTCTTTCAAAGAAGAATGCACATAGCACTATCCCGAATCTGAATTTATTCTTCTTCCTCAATTAACACTATGTCAATTGTATATTCATGTAGTTGAGCATTGTAGTGCTCCAATCAAATATCATTGGTTGTAGACACTGCACTACACAATGCATCTTAGCATGAGAATACTGATGTAGAGCAGCATATCCAGTAATCCACCCAATCAAGTAAAGCACCACTCTCAAGACAAGATTCTCAATTTTCTATATAGGGACTTGAGAGCCTACTTTTTTTKTACCTGCTTCACAATACATATCGACATAATGGGCTATGTTATATGGCCCTGAAGGGAAAATTTTCAAGTTCACCAAATCACCCCTCCTAGAGAGKYCGTTCAAAAGTAGATATATTCAGTGGTGAGTGTCAAAKATTGGCCTTCTAGCATAAAGGTCTATGCATCTGGGTTCCAATACTCGATCAAGTGGTTCATTAATATCGGTTAGGCTCTCATAAAAGGACAACGAAAGAATTTCAACATTACACATTGTTTTACTCTAGCCACTGTCRTTGGGTCCTCTTCGACCATTTCATCCACTTCCTCATGTTCTCTCTGAATAACACAYTGCCCACACTAAGAGGGGGAGGGGTTGAATTAGTGTGTGGACTATTCTAACTTTTTCGTCTTTCAAGTTACCAGTTAAAACATAATTGAACAGATTAACAACAATCAAATCATAATCACAATGGACACAGAGACACCAGATGTTTGTATAAGATTTTGCATAATTGATATGAACATAGTAATATGAATATATGTGAAAGAGGATTTTCTTTTAGCACCAAATAATTTTTTCAGCACCGACTGAAGTAAGGAGCACCAACTCTTAGCCAAGACCCAGCTTGGCACAAGACCCATCTTGCTGCAAGACCCAACTTGTTGATAGAACCTAGTCTATCCAACTAGAGTTTATTCAACTCCAGTAGAGGTGATCCATTATAAAATCAATTCAATCTTATGATCAGAGGTATATCATAAGACACTCATCATCGCATTTCATCTTCTTTCTGTAATTCACATTTTCTTTCCTCTGATATCTTCTTGGAATCTGCTTCATCTTTTTATCTTCTATTCTGAAGTACAGAGACTCCACTCTTATCAACACTCTTCCTTGATTATATACTCTTCAAATGGTGTGAGTGTGACACAACTATGTCCCTTCGTTTGTACCATCGCGCCTCTTCGATTAATCAATCTTAATTACAGTTTATTTATTTTACCGTGAAGGTTTTTCATAAATTGATCACAGTCATGGATCAATTTAATCCTTTATACTCGATCCTGAATCTTTGTTAAATTCATAGAGACCAGATTATGTGGAGGCGATTCCTTCAAACCATCACATATGACCGTGCGTTACAAAACCACAGGTTTTACCAACTATAGTGACATATTATAATTTTCTTTTAAAACTCTTATAGCATATGACTAACGACGGTGATCAAAAGCTAAGTAAGACAAGTTCTTGAGAGTTTATCATTTCAACGGATTACGATTCAATCTTTTGACAAGATGGACGGCTGATGAAACTTCACACTTTGAAACTTCATGATTTCAACATTTCAAACCTTCAAATTTAGATCGAACGGTTTATTTCAAGGATCCATATCAACAGTTAGCTTTGATCCTTACATTCATCCTTTAACAGCTACATATGATGGTTAGGACTTAATCACACATCAAGATGGATGAGCACCTTTTACTCCAGGTCTTTGGACTTCAGAGATTTCAGATCCTAACCCTTTCTTATCTCTGGAGTGATCACCTGCTATGTGATTCATCAACGATGGAGACCGCTTGTTGTCGGTTAACGTTTCCACTTACATTGTCCTTCCACTAAGTAGATCGACGGTCGAGGATGCTCGCGAAGTGATCTCTAGATCAAATGTCTCGTGTTTAGTTCGGGCCTCCGAAATTCAGGACTTCAGGACATTAGGCGAGTGCGGTGGTAAAAAATCCTGAAGCTAAACTCTCGGAGTGACATAATTGCTTATGTCACTTGATGATGTGTCACGAGCCGAGTAGCTGCTGCGTGTCACTCATATTCATGATTTTCATGTACCTAAAATGCAGAATCAACTTGACACTTGTCAGTGTCTGATTGTGCCACGTGTCATTGCTGACGTAGTATTGCGGATGTGGATCCTCATGTGGCACATGATCTTCTCTTGGATCTAATGGTTATCCAAACTCCTAGTGTTCCTTAGATCGACGGTTGAGAGAAAATTCGAATCTTTGTCCTTCGGGACTTCGTAACTTTTGACATTTGAAACTCCTGAAGCAATTGTCCCGGAGTGATGTAACTCGCTTACGTCACTTGTTGACATGGCATGAGCCAATTTCCTTTGGATACTTGTCATCTTCTGATTATTCCATTTGTACTTGTTGACTTGGTCTTCCACGCGTTCTTGCTGACGAGGTTTTCTAACATGGATCTCCCACACATCCTTGCTGATGAGGTTTGTTGATCGGTAGTCCTAATCCAATGATCCTTGTGTCTCATCTTTAGACCCATAGTGAAGGATATTTGTTCGATCGATATCTAGGATCGACATCTTGATATGTCCTGCAATGCATCTCTTGTAGCTTTATCCTGTCCTTCCACTTTAACACAATCCGATGACTGACGGGTATCGGATTTAATCCGATGGACAACGGTAAATTTTGGCCCTGCTTATCCTATCCTACCACATTGAGATGATCTGATGGTTGTGGATATTATCGAAGAAGATCAACGGTTGATGATGATTTCGGAGCTACAACTTGTGAGTGATTTAATTTTCCTTTCAATCTCTGCAATCTATCCCTGTCGTAGATTTTTCGATTGCACATCTGTCGGTCATGATTTAATATGACTTAAACTAGTCGTTAGTTGGATCCACGGTAGTCATAGATCATTGAAGCTATCTGATCCGATGATCTAGACGGATTGAGGGATTGTAACTAGAAAGTGGTTTAATTCTACTTTCGCTCCCTGCAATTCATTCCTGTCGTTGATGGCTTACAGATCCGACGGTCAATATCTTTCAACATTCCTCAAGCCTATGGTCACTTATATGAATAATTCACGTTGTATTAGACGATCAATATGGTCAACCTCTTGATCAGATGGTTGTTGAGGCTTCTCACTCTTATCGGACAATTGTTGAGCTATGCTTTTCCTTCCGAGTTTTGATCTCTGTGTTTGCTAACCCTCCTGAGCTTTTATCATGGGAACATTGTTGATCCTGTCATGATCAACAATAATCACGAATTTTTTTTGCTACTTGATATATTGTGCAATGCACTCCTCCTTCTGAGATATGATCTTCAAACTATTCGCTTCTCTTGTTTGCTCCTCCTCCTGAGCTTGCGCTATCGATCTCTTCACACTGTTTGGCATCTTCTGCTAACTTATATACTTGTTGACATCAATGACAATCTCATCTGAGGTAATTCATCATTAACAACAGATCATCACATCGACTGTTGACATCAATGACAATATATCCAACAATATCCCCCTTTTTCATTGATGGAAACACATTAACTTCGTATACAAAACTCCCCCTGTGATGATGCTTTCCTTTTATGAAGTTTCTCTCCCCCTTTGACATCAATGGCAAAGGGTTTCTTATCCTATGATCTATCAATATAATTAATTTTATGACCACTGGTAACTCCTCGTGCAATCAACCTTTTTTTGTCATAACTAAATGACTCCCCCTATCAATATGATTTTTCTCTGCTTCTGATTACTCTCCACATTTGTTTCTGAAAAGGTAGCTCTTCCTGACAGGGTTTCTTCCCCTGTTGATTTACTAACTTCTTATCTCAATTGATTGGGATTTTTGTGTTTCAAATGAGTGGTCTTCTTGATACCAATTTTTTGTAGTGATCAAGTCTTTTCAAAACTTAATCTAATTACTTTCTTATTTTCTAACCAAGACTTCCCTTGAAATTTTACTGACTATTCTCCCCCTTTGTTTCTAAAAGGGTAGCTCTTTTTGAGAGGCCCTCTCTTCTTGTTATCTCTACATGATGCCATGTACAACAGAACATTGTTGCTATGGATATTGTTGTCTTACTGAACACAATGCAATTGTAGTTCATATATTTCAAAAAACCCTTGAATCTATCCATTGATTCTCATCAAGCCTTTTGATGTAACCCTTACTTCCAAAGACCTTGAAGTATTTTACCGAATGATTTCTTCAAAATAGGGTTCACAAGGAGTTTTAATACTATTAATATTGAGCTGACCTCTGTTCAATATGAGTACATATGTGCTTACAACTTCCCACCAATATCAATACTAATTGATGGAATATCCATCAGATAATTTTCTTCATTGAGCATAGTCTTTGCAGCTTTCTGGACAGAGATCTTTTTTTTTTTAATTTATCTCTTAGAAGGAGTTTCAGTGTACCATTAAAATAGGATTAAAATATTTCTGAGATAATCATCACTCAATTCTTTTTGTTGTTATATCGTTGGAGATTCATCATCAACGTCATTATTATGTGCACCAGAAGCTTCTTTATCCTTGTTTTCAGAATATTCCTTATTAGAAGTTTTATCCTCCAAACTTCTATTATTAACTTCATCAATTTCAGGAGCAATATTTTCCTCATCTTTTTTATTTGGTACTTGGGATTTTATTTTCCATGTCTTCTTATTTACTCTTGTTGTCATATTGTGTGAATCATTTCTTATTGACTATTTTCTTGAGATCCAAAAGTCATGGGATTTGTGACCATATCTACCACAACTGTAGCATCTCATAGTGTAGCAATGTGTAGCAATATGTCCAACATGATTGCAGTTCCAACATCTTATACTGTTGTTGAACTTACCAACTTTTTTTCTTCCATGATGCCTACAATACAAGGCTTTATGACCATATACATTCAAGAAAAACAATAACCATTAAATATACACTCATACCTTCTTTGATTCATCCATGAAGGTGTCTCTCTTACGAACTTGCTTTGCGGTATATGAGTAGATTCTGGATGTCTTCCATGATCTGATCTTCTAAATTTTGTAGTATTGCTTTTATTTCTTGAACGTGAAGAACCTGAGTCATACATGCTTTCACTTTTTTGAAATGAAGGATTTGTGTCAAACATGTCTTCATCTTTTACAAATGAAGGACCTGCATCATATTTCTTAGGGGTATTGATATTTTCCTTATTGTATCCAAGGCCAGATTTTTCATTTAGTGATCTCTCACTATTCAAGATCTCATCCAGGGTCATGGAGCTATTCAAGAACTTGTTTTGGGTGTCTGACTTCTCAACCTTATTTTTAAGATTCACAACTTCTACTTCCATCTCATGACATAATTCTTCCTTTTTGTCCAACTGGTTCCTTACTACCTCTTCTCTCCTTCTAGATTCTTCAAGTTCGATTTTAAGATTGACATAGCTTTCCTTTAGTTCTTTTAGATCTACAAGGTTTTTGCTTGAGACATCATCTTCCATATTTTCTTCTTTTTATTGACTGATTTCATTTTTCAGTCTCTTGATTTTCTCTTCCTTTTCTTTTGTTAGATCAACAACTTTTGTTTCCAATTTTTTGATCTCTTCTTCTTTGTTTTCTAACTGAATCTTTTGCTCAGATATGATTTCCTTTTTGTCTTTGAACTTTTCTTTTATTTCCCGGATATGCTTCTAATTTCTAAGCTCATCATCTTCCTTCTCCTTTTCTCTTACTTGGCTAATTTATTTCTTCATCTTCTCGATCTCCTCTTCTTTCTCTTCTAACTAATTGTCCTTCTCATATATTATCTTTTCACTGTCCTTGAGCATTTTTTATTTATTTCCAAGACATGATTTTGACTCTTTTCAAGAAATTCTTGAGTGTAGTCATGAAGATAGCTATAGTCTGATTCATTATGGTGATAGAGGTATTCAGAGAGACTCCAATCAACCTTTTGTTTGGCCTTTGATAGTTCTTCTTCTTCTTCTTCCATGGGATAAATGCTAACAAAACATTATGTTATTGTATCTGAGTCTTCTTCTTTACTTGCAAAGGAGGATTCAATATCACTATTATTGCAGTCGAAATATTGTGGAGAGTCCTTACTTTTATTTATGGCTAAGTCTTCATCTTCATCCTTGATAGGAATGCCTTATGTGTCTTTATTTTTTATTTGATACATATTTTCTAATTTTAGCCATAAGTCCTTGGAGGATGTGCATAGTCCTATGTGTGCCTTGATTGTATCTGATAATCCATTTAGAAGAATCTTAAATGCCACTTCATTGTTCTTCCTTGCTCTTCTTTGGATTGTAATTTGGATAGATTCTTTGATGTAGTTAAGTCCCAGGGATTTCTTACTACTGAATTCCAATCCTCGGATCCTTTTGACTTCAAAAACTATTTTATATTTTCTCTCCATGAGGAATAATCTATTCCATCGAATAAAGGAGATTCAATTGTGGAGAGAGCCATGTGTCCACCCATTTCTTCGGGATCTACCTTCCAGTGTTTAAATTGTGTTTGAAGGAACCTCTCTCTAATACCAATTGAAGAACACATCGCCCACACTAAGAGGGGGAGGGGGTGAAATAGTGTGTGGATTATTCTAACTTTTTCTTCTTTCAAGTTACCATTTAAAACATAATTGAATAGATTAATAACAATCAAATCATAATCACAATGGACATAGAGACACCAGATGTTTGTATAAGCTTTTTCATAATTGATATGAACATAGTAATATGAATATATGTGAAAGAGGATTTTATTTTAGCACCAACTAATTGTTTCAGAACCAACTGAAGTAAGGAGCACCAACTCCTCGGAGAGCACCAACTCTCAGCCAAGACCCAGCTTGGTGCAAGACCCAACTTGCTGATAGAACCCAGTTTATCCAACTAGAGTTTATTCAACTCCAGTAGAGGTGATCCATTATAGAATCAATTCAATCTTATGATCAGAGCTATATCATAAGACACTCATCACCGCATTTCATCTTCTTTCTATAATTCACATTTTCTTTCCTCTGATATCTTCTTGGAATCTGCTTCAGCTTTTTATCTTCTATTCTGAAGTATAGAGACTCCACTCTTCTCAACACTCTTCCTTGATTATATACTCTTCAAACAGTGTGAGTGTGACACAATTGTGTCCCTTCGTTTGGACCATCGCGCCTCTTCGATTAATTAATCTTAATTACTGCTTATTCATTTTACTGTGAAGGTTTTTCATAAATTGATCACAGTCATGGATAAATTTAATCCTTTATACTCGATCTCAAATATTTGTTAAATTCACAGAGACCATATTTTGTGGAGGCGCTTCCTTCAAACCATCACATATGACCATGCATTATAGAACCACGGGTTTTACCAACTATAACGACATATTATAATTTCCTTTTAAAACTCTTATAGCATATGACTAACAATGGTGATCAAAAGATAAGTAAGACAAACACTTGAGCGTTTATCATTTCAACGGATTATGATTCAATCTTTTGATGAGATGGACAACTAATGGAACTTCTCACTTTGGAACTTCAGGATTTCAATATTTCTAACCTTCGAATTTAGATCGAACGGTTTATTTCACAGATCTAGATAAACGGTCAACTTTGATCCTTACATTCATCCTTTAACTTCTAAATCCGATGGTTAGGACTTAGGCACACATCGAGATGGATGGCCACCTTTTACTACGGGTCTTCAAACTTCATAGATTTCAGATCCTGACCCCTTATTATCTACGAAGTGATCACCTACTGTGTGAGTCATCAACGATGGATACCGCTTGCTATCAGTTAACGTTTCCACTTACACTATCCTTCCACTAAGTAGATCAATGGTCGAGGACGCTTGTGAAGTGATCTCTAGATCAAATGTCTCGTGTTCAGTTCGGGTCTCTGACATTCAAGACTTCAAGACATTGGGTGAGTGCGGTGGTAAAAACTCCTGAAGCTAAAATCTCGAAGTGACATAACTGCTTATGTCACTTGATGACATGTCATGAGCCGAGTAGCTGCCATGTGTCACTCATACTCATGATTTTCATGTACCTGAAATATCGAATCAAATTGACACTTGTCAGTGTCTAATTGTGCCATGTGTCATTGCTGACGTACTTTTGCTGACGTGGATCCTCATGTGGCACATGCTCTTCTCCTAGATATAATAGCTATCCAAACTTTCGGTGTTTCTTATATCAACGGCTGAGAGAAACTTCGGATCTTCATCCTTCGGGACTTCGTAACTTTTGACATTTGAAACTCCCAAAGCAATTATCCCAGAGTGACGTAACTCACTTATGTCACTTGTTGACATGGCACGAGCCAATTTCCTCTTGATACTTGTCATATTCTTATTATGCCATGTGTACTTGCTGATGTGGTCTTCCATGCATCCTTGCTGACGAGGTTTTATGACATGGATATCCCACATGTACTTGTTGACGAGGTCTGTTGACTGACAATCCTAATCCAATGATCCTCATGTGTCATCTTTAGACACGTAGTGAAGGATGTTCATTTGATAGGGATCTAGGATCGACGACTTGATCTGTCATGCAATGCAACTCTTGTAGCTTTATCATGTCCTTCCACTTTAACACGATCCAAAGACTGACGGGTATCGAATTTATTCCGACAGACGATGATACCTTTTTGCCTCGCTTATCCTATCCTTCCACATTGAGATGATCTGACGGTTGTGGATACTCTCGAAGCAGATCAATGGTCGACGATGATTGCAGAGCTACAACTTGCGAGTAATTTAATTCCTTTCAATCTCCGCAATCTATCCCTATTGTAGATTTTACAATTATGCATCTGACGGTCACGATTTAATCTAACTTAAACTAGTCGTTAGTTGGATAAAACAGAGTTGTAGATCATTGAAGTTGTGTTATCTGACGATCTAGACAGATTGCGGGATTGTAACTAGCAAGTGGTTTAATTTTTCTTTCGCTCCCCGCAATTCATTCTTGTCGTTGATGGCTTGCAAATCTGACGGTCACTATCTTTCAACAGTCCTCAAGCCTATGGTCACTCATATGACCAATGCGCATTGTATTAGATGATCAACATGATCAACCTCTTGATCGGACGGTTGTTGAGGCTTCTCACTCTGATCAAACGGTTGTTGAGCTATGTTTTTCCTTTCTAGTTTTGATCTCTGCATTTGCTAACCCTCCTAAGCTTTTATCATATGAACATTGTTGATCCTGTCGTGATAAAAAATAATCACGAATTTATTTTGCTACCTGATATACTATGCAATGCGCTCCTCCTTCTTAGCTCTGATCTTCAAACTATTCTCTTCTCTTGTTTTCTCCTCCTCCTAAGCTTGCGTTATCGATCTCTTCACACTGTTTGACATCTTCTGCTAATTGATATACTTGTTGACATCAATGACAATCTCATATGAGGTAATTCATCATTAAAAACATATCATCACATCGATTGTTGACATCAATGAAAATATATCCAACACTCTCTCCCTCCAAAGCACATACATCCTGGATCATGCAACTTTTTTGGAGTTAGTGCCTTTGTTTTATCATTTTGGTGAGCATGTGCGTGCCCTATTTTGAAGACATTCGTAGATGTACATGTGTTCAGTTTAGCTCAGCTAGCATACATCCGTACATTGAGAATAAAAAACACATGTACACGCATAGTCGTGAGGAAATATAGGGCATGTGGCCCCCAAATTCCTCTGAAAACCGTGAAAAAATAATGGAATTGCAAGAGAAGGAGAGGGGTACTTACTTGGTTCAAGAATGAGTCGATTCCATCCATTGTTTCCCTCTGAATGTGAAATTGAAGAAAGAGGGTTTTTCCAAACAACAATGGTGAAAATCACCCCTTTCACCTCTATTTATATATTTTTTTACCCTTTGTTAACCTAATTTATTTTTGTTTTCTTCCCTATTGTTTGCTCGGTGGATGTTTTGGTTACTCTTGGATATTTTTTGGTCATTTAAAAGTCTTATGTGCTTTGGATTGGGTATTTTTGATGCATGGGTACTACTTATATCATCGTGTGATGAAGTTATATTTTCACCATTTTCATATAGGGTAGGCTTATACCAGCTTACATTTTTCATTTTATTGATGATTCCTGCTTTTCCATAAGGTCGATCCCACCGAAGTGTGACACAGAACCTTCCATGTTGTTTTAGAAGTGTCGTAATTAGGTGGTAGAGCCTTCCTCTACATGGATTCCCTAGATAGATCCTTGTATTGCATTCTAGCATCCATGATGTGAGTCTTTTGTAGGATTTGGAGTCCTTTTAGTCCCACCATGACTTTGTGTTGAAGCCTCATCCTTCTTCTTCATCTTTTTCTGGCCTATACCCATGGGACTCCCCTAGAGCATGGTTAATATTCTTTCAAGCTCAATTAAACTATGAAAGCGACATCTGTCGAGAGATTATTTATCCTTTTTGGCCTCGCTTAGATTACATAAGAAAATGATCCCCCATAGATTCTTCTTTAAGCTCTTTTCTAACTCTCTAAAATTGAAAATATTGTCGAGTGATCTTATTACCCTTCATGCTTTTCAAAGTGAAATTCGAAGGAATGTTTGTCCGGTGATATTTTACCCCTTTTCTGGTCCATATGGCTAATTTTACGAAAAAGGTATGCCCTAGGAGCTATAGTTCGCTAAGAGAGTATTCTCAGGTGTAATTTTAACCCTTTTTCGGGTCAGGGGGACTAAATTTGCAAAAAAGGGCCATTCTCCCTGGTTTGGTTTATCACTTTTTTCGGGCCATGGACATTATTTACGAAAAAGGAAACCCCCTGGAGTCTTCTTCAATCCCTTTTCAGACTCCCTAAACAGGAAAATATCATCGAGTGACCATGTTTCTTTCACACTTGTTAATTGGTCCAGAAAGAACATATATTTCACATAAGTTTAACCCTTTTTTTGGCCAATAGATTACCTAGGAAAAAGGTATGCCTCAAGAGACATGTATCATCGAGAGAGTTCTCCTAAGTTATCTTTTATACTTTTTTAGGCTCAGGGGACTAAATTTTCCAAAAAGGACGAGGGAGTACATAGTTAATGTAAGTTTTAAACCTGTGAAGTAAAGCAATGCATATAGATTCTTAAGCAAGACATAAATTAATCAATGGCTCATACACATAGTACACAGAGATTTATACCGGAAACCCTCAACCGGGAAAACCTTTCTTATATTCATTATCTCAAATTTCACCATTCACCATACAATATATACAATGTTTTTACGTATTCCGTAGATACCAAAACCCTAATCCCTTAATCCAGGATTAATTTACAAAATCGCTAAAAATAGCAAAAACCGCCCCCAAAAAAAAAATTGGGGCGCTGCCCCGGGCTACCACCCGTTGTCGAACGTTGCGCAGAACCAGGGGGGGGCATACCTACCCCCCCTTGGGACCCCCCTAGGAAAGCACCTGGCGCACACAACACAATCAGGGCACTATTGTGAGGGATCACCAAGCTCAATTGTCGAACCTAATGCACCCACACAAACACATGCAAAGAATATAACACATACCCAACATTCTCCCACTTGTTGTTTTCTTTGCATCCAAGGGTCCAGGGATCCAGGGGATTATATAGTCAACAATCCGGGGTAGCAATGCCCATTGTTACTCTACACCAGGACAACTTTTCTGTGCTCATAGACTTTGTCAATGAATCTGCAACATTCTTCAAAGTGTCAACCTTTTCCAGCAACACCTTCTTTTCCTCAACCATGTCTCTCACAAATTGATATTGAACATCAATATTCTTTGTCTTCGAATGATAAGTTCGGTTCTTTGCCAGGAATATTGCACTCTGACTATCACAATCTAATCTCACTGCTTGTTGTGCCAACACAATACCTGAACACAATCTTTGTAACCATACTGCTTCCTTGGTTGCATGAGTGGCTACCATGTATTCAACTTCTGTAGTTGAGAATGACACTACAACCTATCTTTTTCTCATCCAACTGATTTCTCCTCCAAATAGGTTAAACACATACCCACTTGTAGATCTTCTGCGATCCAAATCTCCAGCCCAGTCTGCATCAACAAAGCCATGTATGTCCACCACTCTGTCCAATCCCGGTATTCCTTGGTAGCACATTCCATAACTGGTGGTGCCACAAAGATACCTGAAGACCCTCTTTACTGTTGTCCAAGG
>ML790977.1:829589-851524 GCA_009831015.1 Picea engelmannii
TGTACCCACTGCCTCTACCCAGAATTCTTGTCCTAACCCGACACCGCTGAGCATGCTCCTTGCTTTTTCCATCAGTGTCATGTTCATCCTTTCTGCAATTCCATTATGTTGAGGAGTGTATGGAGTAGTCTTCTGCCTTGCTATACCACACTTCTTACAGAATTCTTTGAATTCATTTCCGTAAAATTCTCCACCATTATCTGTTCTCAATACCTTTATTTTCTTCTCTTTCTGATTTTCTACCAGAGCCTTAAACTCTTTAAATTTATCAAATACCTCAGATTTATTTCTAAGAAAATAAATCCATGTGTTCCTTGAAAAATCATCTATGAATGAAACATAATACACAGATTTACCTAGGGATGGAACAGGAACAGGTCCAAACACATCACTGTGTATCAACTCTAAGATCTCCTTTTCTCTTGTAGCACCAGATGGGAATCTTACTCGATTTTGTTTACCATATATGCAATGTTCATAGAAATCAAAATCCAGAGTGAAATTACACATACCTTCAACCATACCTTTACCGTGTAGTGTTCGAAGGACCTTTTCGCCAATATGCCCCAGTCTTTGATGCCACATCATGGTCTTCTTTTCAGGGACAATATTGGTCTTGTCTCCTTCATTACTCTACTTAGGGACAATAGAATTGTTACAACCATTAGTATAAGTGCTTCCCACCAACTTGTACATAGTTCCACAACGAACTCCCCTCATCAACACCATTGCTCCTCGTACCATCTTGCAAGTGTTATTTTCAAATACAGTTTTCACTCTTGCATCACCCAACTTGCTTACAGATATTAGGCTCCTGACTAGTTTTGGAATGTGTAGAACCCCGGGGAGAGTTCTAATCCTTCCATCATTAGAAAAAACTTAACCCTTCCACATCCCAAGATTTTTGTTGTCGAGTCATCTCCTAGGAATACATCACCACCATCATATTTTTCATATTCAGAGAACCATTCCCTATAAGGAGTCATATGGTATGATGCACCTGAGTCGATCAACCATACATCATGGTCTGCATGTGTACTTGTAGATGCTAGGTAAACATCACCTCCTTCTTCAGTGGAGGTTTTCTCCTCTGTGGAAGAGGTACTATCAGATCCCTTTGGTTTTTCAACCTTCTTAGACTTGCAATCTTTCTTATGATGCCCTATTTTACCACACTTCCAAGATTTTCTCAAAGATTTCCCTGGAGACTTAGATCTACCTGTAGATTTAGATCTCCATCCCAAAGGCTTACCAGGGTTCCTGTCTTGGGTACGCCCTCTTACAAATAAAGCATTTGTGTTATGACCATCCATGCTTTTTTTCCTCATCTCTTCAGATAACAAGGATGCAACTACATCCTCATACTTCAATGTAGATTGAGTGGTACTACCTATTGCTAAAACCAGATTATCCCAAGAGTCTGGCAAAGAACATAACAAAGTAATACACGTATCTTCTTCTGCAATCATAATATTAACAGATCCAAGTTGACTTACCAGAGTATTAAATCCATTTAGATGTTCTATCACAGAATCTCCATCTTTCATCCTAAGATGATACAACTTCTTTCGAAGAAACAACTTGTTTACTAGGGACTTTGATTGACACAAATTCCCTAACTTATCCCATAGTTCCTTGGTTGTAGATTCTCCTGAGACATTCAACAACATTGAATCTTCCAGGCAGAGTCGAATAGTACTCCTTGCTCTTCTATCCAACTTGTCCCAATCTTCCTTCGACATACCAGTAGCTGGTGTACTAGTAGTTTGTGTACTAGTAGGTTGTGTACCAGTAGCCTATGTGCTATTAGACGGTGTACCAATAGACTATGTACCAAGATCCACAATGATCCATTGTTCTTTGTCTACAAGAAGGTCCTCCATCTTGAGCTTCCATAGCTCAAAGTTTTTACCGTTAAACTTCTCTATCTCGATTCTAGATGAGCTTGCCATTCCTCTTTCTTTACTCGAATCTCCATTACAAAAGCTCCCACTAAACCCAGGTTTATCATAGACCCAAGATAAACTTGATCTATCAAGACCAAGCCAAACCCTCAACAACAAAGGCGTCCCTCTAAAGCCAAAAACGAGCTCTGATACCACATGTAAGTTTTAAACCTGCAAAGTAAAGAAATGCATATAGATTCTTAAGCAAGACATAAATTAATCAATGGCTCATACACAGAGTACACAGAGATTTTATACCGAAAACCCTCAACCGGGAAAACCTTTCTTATATTCATTATCTCAAATTTCACCATTCACCATACAATATATAGATTGTTTTTAGGTATTTCGTAGATACCAAAACCCTAATCCCTTAATCCGGGATTAATTTACAAACCGCTAAAAATAGCAAAATCCGCTAAAAATAGCAAAAACCGCCCCCAAAACAAAATCGGGGCACTGCCCCGGGCTACCGCTCGTTGCCGAACATTGCGCATAACCAGTGGGGGGCATACTTGCCCCCCCTGGGACCCCCCTAGGAAAGAGCCCGATGCACACGACACAAACATAGCACTAGTGAGAGGGATCTTCAGACGCAGTTGTCGAACCTGACGCACCCACACACACACATGCAAAGAATATAACACATACCCAACATTTAAGATCCTTTAAGACTTCTTAAAATGGAAAATATAGTCAAGTGGTATTGTCTCTGTCACACTCGTTAAAATGGTTTTGAAGAGACATCCTTTCAGTATAATTTTAACCCTTTTTCGAACCGACTAGACTATGTGAGAAAAAGGAATACTCTGGCCCCAGTGACTAGAATAGTTATTCTTGGTATGATTTTATTGTTTTTCAGGCCCTCGAGACTAAACTTACGAAAAATATCACTTTAGAGTCTTCTTTTACTGGTTGTTTAGACTCTTTAAATATGAAAAACCGTCAAACTTACCTTCTCTTGGCTCATAAAACTTTACATTGAAGGATGCTCATTGTGTCAATCTGTAATTGCATCGCATGTCTCACTATTGCATCTTTGGCCTAATGTCAGCTCCATTTTTCTATTGCTAAAATTTTAGAGCATTCCTTAGGTGCAGGCCTTGCAACATTTTTTCCTTTTTTTCTGACACCCTGACCGATGGAGGAATTTTCCCGAGTGTCCATATCCTGCAGATGTCTACTTTCACTGAGCATCAGTGTGTTCCATGCGCTTGGAACTAGTTTTCTTTCCCGTGACACTCGTTCCTCCTTTGTAACGCAGTGTCCTTTTATTATTTTTCAAGCTCGTTAAATATATGAAAAAGACAAAATCAAATATTCCAAAAAAGAGGGCACGTGAAAACATTAGCTTTTATTGGAAACAATCTAGTCACCCTTGGACAAAGCACATCCTTCAATTTGTTCTACAAAGCATTGGTATTTAGTATGACCTTAGGAAGTTGTTCTCGTTACATAGAGTTGTGTCCTCCACTTGGTTACTCTTCCAAACACAATGAGAGTTTATGGTGCCTCTTGTGCCACATAATTATGTCAATAACATGGTACCTGAGTCTTTTCATATGTTGTTCTCTTGTCCAAGGGAAAGTATTACAACCTGAGTCGACCATTCTGCAATAAGTCTCTTGGCCTTCATAAGTCGGTCATCCCGAGAGTCTCGTTAAGTTCACATTCAGAATCAATGAATTTATGTGCCTACTACTCGAGATCCTCCAGTATTTCCATGATGGTTTGTCAAAGACCTCAGGGTATTGATTATTACACTCCTATTATACTCCTACCTAAGTTTTGAATATCTTGAAGATATTTCTCGAATTATGAAGTTATCATCTCCAACTACAAACATTGATGCCTCCTAAAGATTCATATGACATTGTATTTGTATATCTTCTGATGATTTTGAGATGTATATTCGTTATGTATTATTCATGGCTACAATTTGTATTGGCATACGCATTAGTCATGTAACCATGATGATTATATATGACATGGATTTGCAGTGTAATTGATTGGAAACCATGCTTAGTTTGTCTCGAGCATGGGTATGCTCGCCTCGATGATTAGTTTATTCTTTTGCAGATGAAACGCTCATGAATACTGATCTGGGATCACTTGACTTGGTGCCTTCCCACTTTATTAAATATTTTGTAATTTATTTTGGCCATCAGTTTCTCTTCTAACCTCACACATTAGGGGGCATCTGTTATAGCTCAAAATGCCACTACTATGCATTTCTGACATTGGCCTGCTCATTTACACATTTACCAACCAACTTTGTTGAGGTTCCTCTTAAAAAACCTTTTTGTATAGTGTGTGTGCCCTACTACATATGCAACGTGTGTACATATGCTAGTTGCATGCCTCACACCCCACGTGTACTCTAAAAAGTTGTAAAAAAAAAACCGTTTCATGCTTTTGGGCAGAGTTTATGGGCTATGTCAGGTTGCACAATCATTTTACCTCATGTAGCCCTTATGGAAACTAAATAACCATCATTTCTCCATATAAAAGGCCCCTATGGGGGTCATTTGGATACATGAAAGAAGAGGCAAGTGAACTCTGCCTAAATTGTTCCCTTGCATTCCAAGCCTTTTGCATCCTGCTCTAAGTTTTGATCCTCAATATTCCCAACCATTCATCCTCCTTATACAATCCATCCTTTTCCCTATATTGGCATGTTGGTTGTGAGGATCTCACATTGGGAATGGTTCACTTGGAGTCAAAATAGAGGAGCCCATGTGAAGTTTGTGGAGCAGTGTCGGAAAGATTCAGGTTGTAACTTACCATATTGTTATCAATAAAAGAGAATCTTATTTTCCTAGATCTATATGTCTTTATGTTTATATTTATAAATGTTTTTCATGAATATCTATACCTTTATATGACCTTCGTAGTTATGCATATGTTGTTATATTTTGTTCTTTGAAGTTGTTTCAGGCCAGCATTGGGAGGAGGCCTGCAATCTAGGAGCGAACAATGACAGGAGGGGATCTACTGCAAACATAAGGACTTAAGGCACATACTTTGGTTCACTCTCCCTTCCATTAATTATCATTAGGTCTTGTTGTATTTTGGTAGAATAGGAATAATTATATCTTTTAAGGTGTCATGGTTCTTCCTAGTCAACAAACCCACAATAGGGGGATTTTTCCCCATAACAATTGCACAACTCAAATCTAAGGTATAATACAAACTTGGGTTACTTTTACAAGTAGGTTGTGCATTCTTAGGGTTTTACTAGGAATCTCTTGCCTATTTTTTCATAGAAGAGTATTTTCCGACTCATGCAAAAAATGACCTTTATTTCTCCCATAACCCACCATCCTCTGATTCATCAAAAATTCATGAATCTTTGTGCATATAAATCATCCTTTTTGGAGTGTAAATGCACTACTAATTGTAAAAAAATGTTATAAATATTGGAATGATCAAGTTAAAACTTAAATCTTAAATTATGGAGCTTGAGCTAACTTTGGGTGTGTTTTTTAATATAGCCAACTTTAACAATTTGGCCCTTTGGATTTACAATGCAATTTTTACTCTTTATGCACAACATGTAGGTTTGTGGCTAAAAATGCCAATAAAATTTTATAGACAAGTGTAAAATCACAAACTACAGCTTATGCAAGTTGAACCACTAAATTTGGCTCAAAATTGAGACTAAGGAATGCATTTGAGGATCGGGTAGTTTTCCCTTCAAATTTACATGAAATCCCAATTCTAAGTGCATGGAAGCAACCTCTCATGTTCTTCAATTGATCATTAGCTGCATATGTAAATTTACCATTTATGTAACACCATATTAAAAACTTATAAAACAATTTTTGGATCTACAGGGAAGCTTGGGCATGCATTTTAATTTTGTCACTTAGTACAGTGTAGACCTTGCAAATTACAAGGAAAACTTTCTCTTTTTCAAATCCACCCTCTTTAAACTTGAAATTGCAAAATTAACAAAATGAACAGGTCTATTGTGATAAACCACACCCCTAGCAACTTGCACAACTAAAATCTAAGGTAGAATACAACCTTGGGTTACTTTTTACAAACACGTTGTGCTTTCTGAGAGTTTTACTAGGCATCTCTTGCCTATTTTTCCATAGAAGAGCATTTTATGACTCTTAATGAAAAATTGATCTTGGTTTCTCTCATAACCCGCCACCCTATAATTCATCAAAATGTCATGAATCTTTGTGCATAGAAATCATCTTTTTTGGAGAGTAAAGTTTAGACCTTACAGTTTCATATAGTTAACATTAAGAATTTGGCCCTTTGGTTTTAGAAGAAAATTTTTAGTCTTTATGCACATCAGGTAGGTTTATGTCTGAAATTTCCAATATAATGTTATATATAGGTGTAAAATAAAAAGCTATAGCATATTCAAGTTGAACCACTAAATTTGGCTCAAAATTGAGACTAGGGTGTACATTTGAGGTTGAGGTAGTTTTGCATTCAAATTTACATGAAATCCCAATTATAGGTGCATGAAAGAAACCTCTCATGTTCTTTAATTGAACTTCAGATGCATAGTTAAATTTACCATTTATGTAACTCCATATTAAAACATAAAACAAATTTTGGATCTACAGGGAAGCTCGGGCGTGCATTTTCATTTGTCACTTAGTACAATTTAGACATTGCAAATTACAAGGAAAACTTTTCCTCTTTTGCACAACCACCCTTTTTAAACTTTTGATTGAAAAATAAACAACATGAATAGGTCTACTATGATAAACCACATCCCCATCAACTTGCACAACTCAAATCTAAGGTATAATACAACATAGGGAAGTTTGGGCACAAACAATAGAGCGGAACTCTATGCCCTCTGGATCCTACTTAAGGTTGCAGTCGATAGGCAAGTTCAATGGTTACAGGTCTTTGGTGACTCCAAACTTCTGATGCATTGGGAAAATGGTAAAAGTATCATTTCTAACTTGGAGTAGGGACCTATTTTCAATAGGATTATGGAAAATAAATTAGTTTTTGAAAAGGTGTCCTTTGCTCATGTCTACCAATAATTCAACCACAAAGTTGTCAATTATCAAAGGAAGCACTCATTTTGGAGGAAGTTTTGTTTGCTTGTTCATGAGATTAAGGACCATACTCCTACAAATTTGATACTCTTGTATCTTTTTTTATGAATGGATTTTTGGTCTTATCTTAATTTTTGTTTATGTAAAGTTAGAGAGAGTTTGTCTCATGTTTTTTTTTTAGCTTCAATATGAAGCTATGGAACTATTGTTTAAAGAGTGACCAATACAAGGATGTTTGTAAGAGTCAAAGTCATAAGGATAGGATATAGTCTTATCTGATAGAGGAAGTCTATAAATAAATGGTTGCTAATSYTAAAAGTAGAAAGGAACTCRTCAATGTGTATTTCATTTCCAATGGAAATCAATACAATGATTTTTGTCTCGTAAAAAAAAACCTGAAATATAATTTCTTGTAGGTATATTCAGACATTATTATAAAGATTAATTAAAGATCACTTAAATATTGTAGATAATCACTAAATATCACAACAAGCATCGCATATAAGACAAGTATGAGTCAAAGACATTACTAATATTCTATTAATTTCTCATAAATATAGAAGGATCTTTACATGACAGACATCACAGATACAATCTCCATTACAAAACTGAGCAAACTATAATGAAAATTCTACAACTTTCTCCTCTCTGAATATTCCTCCTAAGGAATATCTAGCAAGCCTCTCCTTTTCTATCTCTCGTCTTACAAAATTATATATGTTGTTCCCCATGGGGACCACCCTGACCCATAGGTCGCTTACATAAGTGGATCATAACTAAATTTACATGTATTCATAGGTCCTCCTACCAGTTGTTACAACCTTATATATTATGTTCCCCATGGCGACCACCTTAACGCATAGGTCACTTACATAAGTGTATCATAACTAACTTTACATGTATTATCAGGTCCTCAATCCAGTTGTTACATCTTTTAGGTGATGCTTAGTACTTGAGGCACACTCTGCCTTGTTGTAGCCAGTCGTTCGCTGCAATCGATACTCAACAGGGTGTTTTATCTAGTCACCAAATTCACACTGTGGGGGTACCGAAGCATCATTCAGTGGGAATGGGTTCCAAAATAGGTAGTGCATCGAAGGGTCTAATGGAATATACAAAATGTGGTATTGATATGGAGGGTGCAACACTAGCCGGGAAGAGAGAAAGGGAAGTATTTGGGACGAGCTTGAGGCAGAGGATTATGGTGGGGATGGACAATATTTATACAAACCAGGTATATATTTACCAATTTTTAAGTTCTTTTTTCTAAGCAACTGTCGTGGTATCCTATACCTGGGTTAAACACCTTCAACGCCCATTTGGACCCACCAACCCGGACATATTCCTTCTGGAAAACTACTTTCTGTGTCATCTCTTTGTACTGTCATGTTCCCTTGAAATTGTTGGCATCATCAATTCCTCCCCTCAATATGTGCTCCATTTCCTTTGGTCCTCCCACTATTGTTGGAGACTCCCTTTTTCTCTATCTTGGGGATTCCTAGAGTGTCGATGTTGATGTGGAATGCTTCTTCTTGACTAGTGGCACCATCTGCATATGGATGCAATATTGTGACCTTTGATTTAACCACTTGAATCCTTCCCAAGTTTCCCCCATGGTGGCATATTCTAAACATTCACTACTACATATGGGCGGATTGTTCCACAAAACATTTCCACGTTTCTTACATTCGTCGAAAAATATGTAGTAAGTTAAGCATTTTTTTTTCATTTTTTTATTAAATTGTCCACGATTATCGTAGCTATTGCAATGAAATTTCATCGCTATAGCAACGACTGTTGACTATCTCAGCGCACCATGAAATTAATCCCCATGGATGGAAATCTTGATCAATATTAATTTTTTTAAAGAAGTGGAGGAGTTTCTCTACTTTTGAGCAAAGATTTGACAAGTATGGTAGTTGTGCACATGGGAATGAGCATATTTAAACAATGTAGTCCAACAACACCCAAATTTAATAATACCATGAGAAGTAGTATCACCATAAAAGTGTTCACCAATGGGCCCATCTTACAATCCATTCAAATCCCTTTGATCATTTTTCTACTCAAGGCACCACAATAGGACTCCATGATAGTTGGACCCTCCTAAAGGGAACTCATCCAACCATTGTATACTGAGAAAATATATGTATCAACCATTATTTTAACTTTTTGTATCAAGTTATTAGGGACTATATCATGCTCCAAGTAAAATTCCAATCCTTGGTACCATGACTCTACAAGGGTTGGGAGAAACTCCACATCAAAGTACATGGAGGATTTTTTTTCCCAACCTTCTTCATTGGTTGCATCATTGGACATGTCTTTAGATTCAAAACCTAATTTAAAAAAACAAGAGCTCAACATGTGGCCTCACCTAAATATTAACCACCTAATATCAACACCCCCCTTAATCTGAAAAAGGGGGCCACAAAGAGAAGACATTCTAGTACATCATATTTCCCCCCTTAATGGAAATGCTCCTATACTAATGCATGTCATTAGATTGGTGAAGGTGGGCTCTAGAAGATATTTGATGAAGATATATACTTTTTGATCTACTAAAGGAACAAATACTGGCACAAGTTGTCCTTGAGCATGACGTTGCCAAATATAGTGCATCCAAATCTCCATGTGTTTTGTCTTCTGATGATTCACTAGATTATGAATAATCTCAATGGTACTTTGATTGTCACAAAGGTGGAATGAGTTCGTGGAGGAATACCTAGTTGATCAAGCATCATCTGTATCCAGGGAAGATGCTTCTCGACATGAACTGCACTAGCATAGTTTTCTTTAGTGGAGAAGAGACTCACAACTTGTTGCTTCTTAGAACACTAACAAATTGCTCCAAAGCCAAGAGAAAACAAGTATCCCAAGGTATATCTTCTCTCATAAATATCACTAACCTAGTGGGCATTGAAAAAATCAAGGAGACATATATAAGCGTTCATTGAGTAGAGAATTCTCATGTGAGTGGTTCCCCTAAGAGTGGAATGCAACTGACTCCCTAAGGTTCCTACGTGTATTGAGAACACATACTCATTTCAAAGGAGCTATCTAGCTGATAATGTTTAAGATAAAGAAAACTCTCAACTCTCAACTTCATCCCTGAAGCAATAGGGGTACTCATTGGCTTGCAATTATCCATCACAAAATGTTGCAAGAGATTCAGGGTGTACTAAGGCTAAGAAAGGGGAATCCAAATAAAGGTTTGAGAAATTTGAAGTCCCAAAAACAAACAAAGTAGGCCTAAATAAATCATCTCCAAAGAGCCTTGAATTTTCACTTCACTTCCCTTACCTACATTTTTCTTTTGACCAGAGGTTGTTCACCTTGGAGACCTGATGTGGATATGAGTATGACCAGGCATGGACTGTACTCGGTCCTCCAGATTTTCAATGGTCGTCGAGGGGGCACTGGACACCGAAAGACATGTGGTTCTCTTCCAGCTACTGGACCCTATCTTTGGTTGAACCAATTCCAGGGTGGGCAAGCCATTAAAAATAAAAGATAACTCTTCCCGAGGCCCCCGACGACATCTCTGGATTTCCTAATGTTGTCGTCCACTGCCATGTCCCGATTCAGGAATATTAACTCGATTCCCTTTGGATGTTTGTGTAGAGTGCACCCTTGATACAAGGCTTCCCCATCTCTTAGAATTGACTAACCCATGTCCAAGTATTGTTCACATGGAACACTTCCCCACTTCAGTATTCAAAGTTATCATTTGAATATTTGCTACTACCACCAAGATCTGCACTGGGGGAACTTGTTGATATCATGAACAAAAACTATATATTATATAATATATTCATATAACATATAATATATTCATATAACATATAATATATTATAAAAAATATAACATATAATATAATATATAATATTTATATAAAGAAATTATTGTATATATTGTAAACATATATATGTTATATATATGTAACATATATATGTTATATATATATGTAACATATATTTGTAACATATATATAACATATATATGTTATATATATGGTACAAGCATAGACCCGACCCCTAACCCCATTCACACATAACCCAACCCAATTCACATTCACCTGATCCCATTCGACCGAACCCATGGTCATTTGCCTAACCCTTGCGTCCTCTTCCAAATGAAACCCTCGACCCTGCGTCCCCTACCAAATGCTCCACAAAGGTGGATAAAGACCCCACCCAGCTACCAAATGACAAAGAGACAAATATTGAGGCCTACCACAGAGACAGAGAGGCATCACAAGAGACACGGTGACCCCATCAAGGAGACACAGAGACAGAGAGCGACGAAGCAATGAACTAGACCAACAATGACTTCCAACGCGGTAAATTTTCCTCTCTGTCCTTTTCAAATTTCTCATTTTGAAAAGTCTAGGGCACACATGAATCATCGTTTGAATGAGATATTATGTATATTTGATCTAGGGCATCATGTTTGAATTAGATATTCTTCATATTCGAGTTAGGGGAAGATTTGAGTTTGAAATTTTGTTCTAGGGGTTCCAAAATCTGATTTTTTCCAACTCCAACATAATATTTTATGAAACCAAAAAATTGTCCAACCACTTGGATACACCAACTACTCCAATCCTATTATTCCTCCATGTTGGGCTCAAATCAATTGGCTCTGTGTCTACTAAGCCTGTGATTTTAATTTTATGCATAAAGTAACTAAGAAAATTGTCTTCTCTAGCTCCTGCTCCCCAAACCTCCATGTTGTTCGAAGTAAATTTAGATACCCACCCATAATTACTTAGTATTTTTTTCCTCCTTTGACATAATATTTTATGAAACCAAAAACTCATCCAACTACTTGGATACATTGGTTGCTCTAGGCTTATTATTCCTCCATGTTAACCATAATTCAAGAAACATGTAGTGGCAATAAAACATAGAAGACATTAGGTCTTGTAGAAGGACTTTGAAGGATTGAAACTTTCCATATCAAAAAGTTGGAGAAAGACTACATGCTCAAGACTTTTCTTTAAAGTTTTAAATATACAAGCCATAAAAACTGTGCAGTCTTTCATATCTCTCTCAGGAATTATATAAAGATACAAATATGATGTCAATATGGGTGTTTTAATAGTGTAAAAAAATGCTTCCTTATGGAATTACAAAATTCCTATGACATAAGTAAAAGAGAAATTCAATTGCATTCAATCTCATAATAAGGGATAAGGATCATGAAGATGATGAATAATAGAAAAATATTGGAGGAATAAACAAGGATAAAGGTTAATCATAGCCCTATTCTCATGGTCATGACACTAATGAAAATAGTGTGGCAAGGGACTAAACCAAAGGAAATTTAAGAGAGGGAAGTCTTGAATGGTTTCACTTACATTAAGGAGGGGGAAAGTATCTTTGATTTGAACCATTATTTTTCTGAAGACAAAACTTCAGATATTGTTTTTGGATCTAATTGATGGTGCATACAATACCCTAACTCTCTTAAATATTCTTAAAATTCATGAGGCCTTAACATTGACATTAAGATCTTGATTCACCCAATACTTAATGTACTCTTGAAGGGTGGCTACTCTAATTTATTCTTGCACTTTCTATGCAAGCATCTCATATTCAAGTCCATGTAGGGAAGATTAGAGTTTGAACACTATTTGATTGCCAACTGTTTGAGAGAATTCCTCAACAAAATATTGCATGCTAACATTTGAAATAAATCCTAAATGATGAGGAGTCATAAAACTAATAGTTTTGCTATCTTTGTTTTCCCAAATCAATGCTTTATATTGCAGCATCAATGGAGTACATGATCAAGTCCCATTTTGAATACATGACCCTAAATCTAGTTGTATGGAGCAATTTTCCTTGTGTTTTTGTATTGTTCATTATGGGAGCAGTTCTATGAAAACTTGCTAAAGATGAGGTAAACTTCAGTATCAACAAACCACGAGGTTTGCAAGGACACTGCAAACAAGTATTCATCAAGAAAAGTGTCATCCACCAAGCCGTTTTCGTAAATATCATCCACTAAGCCTTTTTAGTGTCATCCACTAGAAATGTAGTCTCAGCTGGCTATAAAGAGATAAGTGTGGCAGTCATTTGTATGCTTCTTGTTGCTGGAAATTATATTGAAGGAAAGTCATTGTTTACACACATAATGTTGTTGGGATTTACACGTAATCTTTAGATTTGACTTATCTCAAACTAAGACATACTTTGACAGTCATACTATAGAAAGAAATACATGTTTGGACAATGATTTACATTCCTCGCTTGCTAGAAATTACATCTTGAACAATCATTGTTTACATATATATTGTTCTTGGTAATTACACACAAGCTTGATCTTTAACTCGTCTTAATTATACATTGAAGTGGTAACAATACAAGATTGATTGGACAATCATTTATATGTTGGAAATAAATCTTTGCACAATCATCTTTCATGCATCCATGAGCTGGAAATTACATTGAATGAAGTGTCATTATGTGCTCTTGATTACACCTTGGAGAAGCATCATTTGAATTACATTCCTAGGCAGTCATTAGTGATACTTTATCACTAGAAATAATTTACATATTGACAATCTTTGTACTTGAAAGATACCATTGTCCAGGGTGACTATGTAAAATCACATGCTACATCTGTCCAGGGTGACCATAGAAAGGCACACATTGTGCCTTAGCAGGTAAATGTTAAATATAGTAACAACTTATGACTACAATAACTAAATTTCTCAAATGTTAAAGTTTGTCTCATTAATTTTATTCAATAATGTATTGTGGCATGGTCATCGTGGGATGTCACCCACTCATAGTAGATCAGAGCAGGGTGACCATGGGAAGTCATCGGCCGCACAACAACATCAGGTAACTGTTAGTGCTTAATAATAACTAAATTTGATTACAATATATAAAAAAAAATGATGTTAAAATTATTTTAATTTCATTTATTGTTTGATGTTTTTAGT
This sequence comes from Picea engelmannii, assembly GCA_009831015.1. Classification (NCBI taxonomy): domain Eukaryota; kingdom Viridiplantae; phylum Streptophyta; class Pinopsida; order Pinales; family Pinaceae; genus Picea; species Picea engelmannii. The sequence goes on from ML790977.1 coordinate 843,528, forward strand.
CCAGTACAGACGATTTAGACGATGAGGAGCTTGAGGATGAAATTTTTTATTTCACTGGCCCAATAGAAACTGTCGTGAAGGCCTTGAAGAAGGGAAACATAGAATATCTATCTTTGTTTCACAAAAGACCTCTGACACGGGAGGACAAGGCAAGAATTGTAGAGCTACAACATCTAATAAAAAAAATTGGGGTAAGTGGCATCTTCACATATTTTTATCAACTATGATAATTTCATATCTATTATTTTGTTTTATATTTTCTATATGATCTGATAAAGTAAATTTTTCTATTTGTAGGAGTTTTTAAACCCCGTGCCCCGAGAACCTGCTGAGCCTGCAACTGATATAGGTAGCAGTGATGGTCCAATCCAACAAAAAAGTCGACAAATCAAAGTACAAATGATGTGTTTTGACCCTCCTGAGGTTCCCTTTGAATCCATTGATGAGGGCACTGATGTTGACCGACATGACACACCGGAGCATGATGAGTCAGAGCCTGGGACTCCACATGACTCTGGAGATGAACATACTGTAGATGGTGAGGAAGCTATTCATGAAGTGGCATTAATTAAAAGCAATAGATCACTATATCTCACCTTTCCGGTGGATGACGCATGTGTTCCGATCAAGATTCAGAAGATTGCAGGTATTTGTTAATTAATTGATTTATTTTTGTCATGAAATTGGAATGGACATTTGTTGAGATTATTATAAATTAATGGATAACACGTTTATGCAGGAAACAATGTTTTTGACAGAAACTTGAATGACAAATCATTGGAGTTGTTTGGCCCCACCATTCGTACACGGTGGAATACCCAATATATCAAAAAGAAAGATGAATTGATAGGCCACATGGTAAACTTGTTTGGAAATACGTTCAACAAGAAAGTGGTTACAAAGTTAGCCGGCGAGAATTTAAAATATACCAGGGCCCAATATAGGGAGAAATTGCAATTGGACTTCAAGTATGAGTGCCCTCCCATGGTTCCGGAGAAAGAGTGGAAGGCCCTGATAGAGGATGAAAAGAATAAATTGTTTAAAAAACAAGGAAGACGTCCACGACCTGGTAAAGAAAGGTACAACACATGTCATCTTCTTAGTGAAATATGCTCATTTATGTTTTTCTTTCTTGTTTTAAGTAACAATTCTGATATCTAATGTTTTTCAAAAATTCCATATATAGGCTACCTAACACCTCCAAAGCAACCAAGGCTAGAGTGGAAAAGCACAGGCATCATAAACTAGGCCAGGGTGGCGATGGAAAACTAAAATCCTAAATCATAATAATTAAATGATTAACTGTGGTGAATATTTATTTAACAGTAGAAAACAAATATTTTTTTTTGTTATTGGTAATTTTAATGGTGTTATGCATTGCAGTCAAACACGTTCCAAACTGTTGCCACCGAGAAGGACCTAAAGCTTGGTTTCAAGTATGGTTTTAAAAGTGTGATTGAATATCATATAAGCTTGGGGCAGACTCCAATCTCCCCATCCACGCAAATGAAAGTAAATAAAATGAATAAGGAAATCGTAGCAGTATGCTTGTAAATTCTATTCATATTTTATTATATCACCCTTAACTAAGTATTTATGTTTTTTTTCAAGCAACAATGCAACCACAACAGTGAATCTAGCAGTTTTCAGCAGACACTGCTTCATACTAGGGAGGACATGTCCAATTATAGTGGGGATAAGAGTACCCATTCCGGTATGTATGCTTCATAATTAGAAATATTTACTGTGATTGTAGATATTTATTTCCTGACTTATACTTATATATTATCTTATTTAAATCGAAGAGCTTGTGGCTCAGGAGGGTGAACTGCGAGAGGAACCAAGTGGACAAGAAATTAATGCACCAACTGTCATAGCTACACAGACAGGTAAAGAGAAATATTGTAATGTTAATCAAAATAATGAAATAGTTACTTCAATTATATTTCAACATATCGATATGATCATTTTCATTGCTGCATTTCAGACCCCTGTACAGCTGCCTCCACGCCCTTCTCAGGGACATACCAGAAGTATGGTACATGAGCGTATGGAAACACAAACAATAGAAGGACATGGCTTAGGAAATACAATGTCATAGGATGATTATGATACCCCAATCATCAATTTTATGAATGTAAAAAAACATAAATCAAAGAAAAACTAGATGTATAAATTCATGACTTGTATTTGGATGTTTATCAATGTTTCTAGTATGAAACATTATTTATATGAATTACTGCATTATGCTTCAATGTTTATATTTTCATATGTTGTGATGACTAGCCTAGTTATGCATGAATGTCTATATGTTTTCTATATAAACAAAACCATTTATTGGGTATGGGGAATTGAGAGCGAAGTGAGGGGGGGAGGGGCCATATGAGCTTCCACCTTCACGTGGTTGGCCCTGTTCAGTAGAGAATAACCTATTCTTGTTACAAAGAGAATCTCATTAAGGTATGCGACCACTTAATTTTTTTCTAGAGTATTTTACATAACTAAATGCATGTTTATTTGTTTATATATTATTTACTCATATAAATAATTTGTCTTTTATGATTCATGCAGGTATTGGTGATGGAAATTCATCTCGTCGAAAAATATTATCAAGTTGTATGGTCTAATGGATCTAGCGAAAGGACAATGATAAGGTAAGGGTTTTGACGTGTTTTTTAAAGTATATAACCCAATGTAGAACTTATGGAGACATAGAAATGAAAAAATACAATTTTGATTATTGTTAAGATATTCATATTTTCTAGGACATTACTAGCATCAAATGAATGTATGAGACCCCTATGTTTGTGGGATGCATAGAGGGTTTATTCATTGTCCCACAAACAAGAGGGTCTCATACATCAATTTGGTTTATTCCTTGATGTTTTTCTTTCTTCAAAAAAATCTTCAATGCATCTCTTGCCCCTCCAAGTGGGCCAAAACCCCCACTATTAGCCAATAATAAATCTTCAAATGATGCCACTGAATCGAATGCATGTTCAACAAGGGGCCCTCAAATATGTATTATGTAAAGGAGCTCACAAGGTCAATTCAAAACCCAATTTACTTCATCGAGGGATACTTCATACACCAAGCGTTATGCCTCCTAAATTCTAATGTATGAAGTGTTCTTCATGTGTGGGCACATACCCAAAAGTGTGTGATGAATCCTACATTATAGGCCCACAAATGTGACTCCAAAACTCTCTTCAAAACCTCCACATGATACATTACTTTATGGTGAAGGTCAAGTATATATAAGATAATACATTTCCTTTTTCCTCTAGTCTTCTCCAATACTTTCCTCCCCTATCTCCATTGTGAGGCAATTCTAGTGTACTGCTACCATAGGTGTCTTGTTGCAGAAGGTTTCTCTGTCGTTCCTTGTTTCCTAAGTCTTCTCCAATGATGCACTACATGTGAGATGATTCATGTGCTAAAGATATGACATGGTAGAGCATTGTTAGAAAAGAATGTTTAGGCACAGATACCCCTTGTACGTGTTCACAAAATGCCTGATACTTCTAAAAGAACCTTAATCGATATGTTGATTACACTTGAGGAGGTTGAAACTATTCCATATTGAAGAAGAGAATACACTCAAGTAAAAATGCATGCCCAATACAAGGTCACTTACTTATTGAGAAAAGGGAATCATGAAGAGAAACAACAATAAATTTCTTCATATCCCCTGTATGTATCCCTTACATGGCTACAAAGTGATGCATTATTGTTTGAAACAAAACATTGACTGCTTGAAATTATAAACAACTTCATGAATGCAGTCAATGCTTTGTTCATAAATTGAGTTGGAGAGGCCTAGTGTTCCAAGGATAAATTCCATAAATAATCAATCATTTAGATGAGGTGAGGAAAATAAGTCTCCATGCATACATATATGGTATAGAAATGAATGTTTGATCAGTCATGACAACAACCTAACAAATTGCATAACTTGCCAATGAAAACTTAGTGAAAATTTCATCCTAATCTCAATGCTCCATCAAAGTTATATTGTTGTTTCCATGACACAATCTTGCATACTTAACATTAGTTCATTTTTTGCATGTTGTCAATAGGTACAAAGTAACAACCTGAATATTCAAAAAATCCTTGACTGTACCAAAGACACAATGGAAAAGAAGAGACTGAAATATACTCTCAAAGTGTCTATTCTAAGTGTGCTTAGGTCTGAACCAGTGATGTTGTGGGTGACATTCATTCCCAGCTGTCATAAAATATCAAAATCTAGAAAGATAAAGTTTATAAAATTGAATGTAAAATGATGTGTATGTTTCTCATAAGACTCAAAGATAGAAGATATACCAAGGAGGTTTTGTGTATCTCAAACATGATGGTCCATACCTCATTTGTTTCTAACCTTAACTATGTTCATAATACAGCCCCAAATTCATCTCTTAGGCTGTTGTTTTGGTGCAGGTGTTGGAGGAGTATCACTGCTTGTACAATGTGCCCAACAATCCAACCATAAGCTACCACAAATAAGTTAATTGTTTCACCCTTCAATATACCCTCTAGTTTGCTAAGAATATACCTTAATTTAGGGAATTCCTGGGTTTATCATCCATCCAATCTAGAGCACCAGAATGTTTCTGAGAATATCATTTTTGAGGGCCAAAAAAGATGGCAGAGATGTTGGTTATACTCTTCCATCATGGCAAGATAGGACTCCATGAATGAAGCATTTTATATTGCCCACGTCTTCATCATGAACTGATGTTGGTCACAACTTCCTCTAGAACAAAAATGACAAGTCCTCGTGTATCTTGACTATGTATGCCAAGTAAATTGTGCATCATGCTACAATGATGTTATATAACTAATGCCTCATGCTTCCAATTTAGACTATCAAATGCCATGTCAAATATTTGTTTTGGATCTTCCAGAAAGGTTGCATGGAAAATCTGTGTGATGAAGGAATCAAGTCACCAAAGGTGATGCGACACAAAGATTAATCATGTGAAGCATAATGATCTTGGATATAAGTCTCCAAGTGCCCTCTTGGTTGGTCAATTTATTCTAGAAATGATACCTCCCACAACGTTACTAGTAGATCTCACATTGGAGTTTTCATGTGTTGTAATATGACAACTAGTAGGTACTTTTGTTGGTATCATGTGCCTGTAAGTTCCTCGTATAAACCACTATCAGGTAAAATACTTTCCACCTTGAAGGTAGATTCATTTGGAGGATTTAAGGACCATTTTTTTCTTACCAACCCGAATTCCCCTTATCCTACAGTAGATCTAATGGATCTATTACAGTTAACCAGATTTGAAACATGGTTTATGATATGCCCTTGCTTATATAACACTCATGATTTATTATGTCATGTGGAATGCTCCTTCATATTCCACACATATGGCTAGTTGCACACATGATCATGCATGGAAGGATAATTATGGAATTTTTTATCTTTCTTTGGGGGATGCTTTGCACATGTGGAAGTTTACACATTTGGAGGAGGTCAGTTTCTATATGATGGAAAATTGGGTGGTCTTCTACCATTTCTTGCTCATTTGATGGGGGCGGTCTTCTTATTTGGATATATATCACCCTTTGGATGGTTGGTTTTGTGTTGTAACTCATGTTTTGACCACTTTGGAGATAGTGCCTCCTCTCTTAAAGCTTTGTATACCATATGGAAGCCACACATGTAATCTTGTAACTCTATTGCAACATTATTTGGACATAACAACCATAATTTAGAGTCAGCATGTTTCTATATTTGCACTGAAATTAGACTTGAAATATCTTAAATGCAAGGGCAATGCTCACCAAAGGCGACAAAGAATGACTTGTATTGACAACCATAAAGTGAATTCAAAAATTTAGAAAGATGTGGTATCTTTCTAATCACTGTCAAAATCTTAGGTGCATCCACTACCTGCAATATCACAACTCCGAGGTATTAATAAATTTGTTTTGCAGGACACAAAAAATAAATACACCCAGAAAACATCTAAAAAAATCCAATACCTTTTGATTTAGGGAGACTCTGTCTAGTGAGATTATACTTGTTAGCACATTATATAATATGAAGGTATCATATGAAGGTATTTTGAATTTCCTTATATGGCATAGCAAGAAAAATCCTTGGCATGGATTCACACATGAAGCAAAGATGCCCTCAACATCAACATCACTAGTAATCATGAATTTCCTTATGATTTTAGGGTTTCTCTTTCTGTGCATCTGTATATACTTGAAATGATACTCATCCTCAAGTCCTTCTTTCTTATGTTAATTAGGTCCATTACAAGTCGTCCCTCCTTGAAAGGCTTCGTCCTTGAAGTAGGATAAGGGATTGGTGCTAGACATCAAATTTTGTGCATGAATCAACAATAAATCATATTCTTCATTAGGTACAGTACTAAGGTTTCTGTGTATCATGAATATGGGGAATTCTCTAGCATATCATTGTAAGGCTTCTGTAGCATATCATTGTTTTCAGAGACTACAAAACTATCAAGTTTTTTTTTTTAAACCTACAAAAGTCGTCGCTATAACGACATATGTTTGTCTCAAGTATGGCATCTGTGTCGCAATCCATTGATGGGTTTTATACTCTTCCATGGAACTTTGTTGATATTACCACACTCCATCGTCTCTATAGAGACGCATGTTCATCACAGGAAGGTGTACATCTCTTATTATTTCCACAAATATGTAAATCCTTGCGACGAACTTGCATCTCTATAGCGACAAACGTTCATGGAAAGAAGTTATATATTCTTTATGGGATTCCATATTTTCAATGTATGTTCATCGATCTACTGACGATAGTTTGTCGCAATTACAAAAATGTGAACAAAAACATTTAACAAAAAATATTTAGGATGATGACACATGGCGGACTGATTTCATCACTGTTTCCATGAATAATCTTAGTACGTGGATATAGCGATGTAAAAATTTCCACGAAAGATACAGTTTTCCTTCGTGGAAAGTGCGACAGATATGTGTGGCAATAGCAACGAAAAACCGTGGCAAATTTGGTCATATGTAGTAGTGATTCTACGCTTAAATGACATTTTTCACTTGAATGCGATGATCTAAATCTGGGGAAAATCATAATTTTATGTTGTTTAACTTGCATTCCTGAATGCATAAGTGGATTTAGTGTCTTCAAAAATCCCTGGGGCACTCAGATTATACAGACTTAACCACTCAACAAGATACTACTTATAATTCCATCGACTAGTGTCCATTCATTATACAAAGGGGTAACTCTGGGACATTATAGTACTGGTCAAGACCATCCATCATAAGACTTCACTAGTCTCATTTGTTGGAAGATTGGTTGTTATCATTGATGTCAACCCTAGTCATGGGTTTTGGACCGCAAGATTGATAAAGGTATTTGGACATGAAGGACAATGCACATGCATATACAACACCCATGAATGGATAGTATACATCATGTTGTTTCTGGTGGTATGTGGAACATCACGTGGATCCTCATGGTTGAGGAGAAATTAATTTTTGAAGATGACAAAGTGAATTGAAGAAGGAAGTACATGTAGGCCCTGAAGATAATTAAAGAAAAGAATTACAAAATAAGAAAGTGTYAGGTCGGCCCTAATGTTAAAATTAAGTGAAAAAAATGGTATAACTAAACCTCATTATACATTCATTTTGATACAAGTTGAATTTCAGAGGAAATAAGAAGTAAAGAAGGCCAGATTTCAAGGGAGGATGAAGTCTTTTGGTGATGTGTTCCAAGGTATGTTATTTTTAGGTCATCTTACCATTTTTGCTATAATTTTTTTTCTAGAATGATTCAGATGGTGAAATCGCTATGGTATTGAGAAGACATATCAAGGTACTTTTGGTAAACATTTTATCTCTTGATTCGCTATAATTATGGAGATACACTCTGTGGAAGATAGGGTTTGTGACCAGTCCTGAAGCTAGTCAATAAACAGGTGTTCTGGGTAAAACGGTCATAACTTCTTCATAGAGAGTCCAAATGA
>ML790978.1:11630-23903 GCA_009831015.1 Picea engelmannii
TGATTTCCTCTGATTTAAAGAGGAAATCCCTTCGATACAATCATTACAATGCATATCTGAATCCTATCCTAAGTCGGATCTTCTTTCTAAATCAACATAGGATGTCCTAGTCTCACGCAACCAAATGCTATTACAGGAACTGAGCGAGGTATTGTTGTTACGGCTGGTGTAACGGCTTCTTCTCATCGCTGCTGATGCTGTTTCAGCATCACAATTCACGGGCTATTTTAGCCACGTGAATTACGCTCTGACTGTGTTGACCGTCGACTGTGGCGGCTTCCTTGTGTTTCAGCATCGTCGGTTCTGGCGGTTTCTTCTGTGTTTCAGCATCTGCAACTCTGGACTGTGTAATAGCTCCGTGTTTCAACATCTTGCGGCCTCGGACTGTGTAGCAGCTCCGTGTTTCAGCGTCTGCGACCTCAGACTGTGTAGCAGCTCCGTGTTTCAACATCAGTTCTGTGTTTCAGCAATGGCGGCCTTGGACAATTCTGTGTTTCAGCAATAGGCCTTGAATGCAAATCTGCAGTTTTGGACACTTATGCATTTCTAATCATTGGTTAAGTATGAGAGTGATGTAAAATATTATGCAAAACAGATTAAACGTATAGTAATGAGAAGGGATGTTGTATACCTTAGAGATGATCAGATAAAGTGATAGTATGAGTCTAAATATAGGTGATCAGGAGTATAATGGTGGCAAAAAGTATAGGCAAAAAGGTGCATTGTGTGGTCCTAACAGTCTTCTACTCTAACGACCATATGGTGCTTTTGGGTTGTGAAATATGTTTCACGATAGGCCCTTGTACTGAGAAAGATTGCTATATCCTCTAGATATTCCGGTATGGCCTCAATCCTGAACAGGTCCGCATATGGGAGTTGGTCATCCATTGCTCTACCACTTTTTCCTAACTCTAGCCTGGATATATGGTCGAGTCCGATGTTGCATCGTCCTAGCTTGATGATGACTTCAAAGGAAAATTCCTGAAATAACAGTAGCCATCTACAAATTCTCCCTTCCAACACAGGTTTGTTAACTAGGTATTTTAATGTAGAATGGTCAGTAAAGAATTTGAAGTGAGACCCTAACAAGTAATGTCTAAATTTTTGTAAATCATAAATCATTGCTAAACCTTCCCTTCCTGTCTTTGTGTAGTTGCGTTCTATTTGTGACAGCTTTCGACTCGCAAAATAGATTAGGTGATCCATAGATCCATCGCTAGGTTGCACTAAGATAGCTCCTAAGGAAATTCCTAAAGCATCTACATGGATGTGAAATTCCTTCTCCCAGTTTGGGAATATCAGAATCGGTGCTGTAATGAGTTTCTCCTTAAGTGTCTCAAATGATTTATCACATTCGAGAGTCCATTGAAACATTTCATCCTTTTTCAGGAGGTTTTCCAGAGGTGCAGTAATGTTGGCATATCTTTGAATGAACCTATGATAGTAACTTGTGTGTCCTAGTGTGGAGCGAAAATGTTTAGCACTTGTAGGTGGTGTCATATTCACAATGACTGCAAATTTGGCTGGATCTACCAATACTCCTTCTCGGCAGACTATGTGGCCCAACAAATTTCCATGTGGCACACAAAAGATACACTTTCTAAGATTTACTAAGATTTGCAAATTTTTGCATCTGTCAAACATTAGCCTTAGAAATGCTACATGTTCCTTAAGTAGGCTATATATTGTCCAATCATCCATATATACTTCTATAAATTTGTGAATGAACTCTCTAAAGGCTGCTATCACAATCCTGGAAAAAACTATAGGGGCGTTCTTTAAACCAAATGGCATTACGTTGTATGCAAAAGATCCCCATTTTGTAATGAAAGTGGTCTTTATTTTGTCTTCTTCAACAATCCTGACTTAATGGTATCCTAAAAATTTGTCTTTGAATGAGTATGCTTCCTTCCCCACAACTTGTTCTAGCACCTCATCGGTAAAGGGTGTTGGGAAATGGTCGTGCACACAGGTAGAGTTGAGGATTCTGTAGTCCATACAAACTCTAATATCCTCAGTGTCTTTCTTTCTTTGAATGACTATCAGGCTGACCCAATCTGCCTCTTCTATCGCAAAAATGAGACCTGCTTCTAACATCTTATCAATCTCCTTCTTAACTTTCTCTTTTACTCTTGGGTTAATATGGTATGGTCTATGTCTGACATGCTTGGATCCTAGTTTTAACTCGATCTTCATTTCTCCCATGACTCCTTTGATTCCATTTAATTCTGAAAAAGTCTTTGGGAATAGATCCTCATATTCCCCCAGTAAAATCTGTATTTCCTGACTGGTTTTCTCATCCCAATAATCTCCTACCAAAGCTATCTTGGGTTTCTCTTCGGTCCCTATGTTGAGTCTATGCAATTTTAATGGGTGATTGTAGGAACTATCGGTTTGGATTGGTATGGTGTTTTGGATTTCTCTGCTCCCCTCTATCTCTTTGATGGCTAGGTTTCTCAGTTTTTCTAATTCGTCTAGGCTTCCTGGATCTTTGCTAACCTAATAAAATTCTATAGGCTTGTCAATCAAGGGTAAGTGGGGTTTAGTCTAAAGTTCTTGGGTATGCTTGAGGCATACTACAAAGTTTGATCTCTTATTACTATTGGTTGTAAAAAGAAGTTCCTTAATCTTTTGCAGGGCTATTTCAAGCTCAGGGTACTTACTTATGAATGAGAAGTCCTTGCAAAATTGAGCTGCTAGTGTCTGCCAATCGCTGGTATGTCTTCTGGTTTCCTCATGTATGAACCAAACTATCGATATTGGTCCTAGAGAGTGGGGAAATACCTGTACCCAGAAGTGATATGGTATCTCCACAACCTGCCATTGTGTTGCACATTGTTCAATGTGTATCCTAGGATCCGATTCTCCATTGAATGGTTGTGCAACTTGGAAATCTGTTTGTATCTCTGATTCTAGCTGCTCTTTATTCCACAACCTATACTTGATAGCTTGCTTCACTTCATCCCAAGTTTTGAGTACAACTTTATGAGTGTCCCACCATCTAGCGGGGGTGTTCTGAAAGGATATATCTAGTACCAAGATTCTTTGATCTTCCCTCACATTCTCTTCCATATTCTACAAAAAGTTATCTAGGTCTGAGGTACCATCGTATACTGGGTGTTTTCTAACTTTGGTCCCAATCCATCTGGTCATTCTGACAGTTTCACATATTCTTGAGAATCTTTCGTGCGAGCCTTGTTGCCAACTATCAAAATCCAGTTCTGAATCTTTGTCTACTGATTGTATACTTTTCCAATTTACTGATCCATCAACAATAGGGTTTATATAATCATTTCTTGTCCCCGCTGTTACAATGTACAATTGGTCTAGGTATTCTTCCTCCATATTATTATCTATTGGTTTTGTGTACCTGGGTCCTACATATGGATCCAAAGGTTGAACTACCTTGATTCCCTCAGCTTAAAAAATCATGGTATATTTCTTTAAATCGATTACTACATAATTGTCATAGGCCCAATCGATGCCAAATAGTGCAGGGTAGGGGTCTTTGTCTCCCATAATCTCGATGAATTCAAAGTCAACTACTGTTTTTACTCCTGCTACATCCATTTCCATGCTCTCCAATATTCCTATGGAAAAGATTTAGTATTGGTTTTCCATCCCTAACTGAATGGGGGAATATGTCACTCTCGATTTTCCTAAGGCTTCCCAAGTCTTATTAGGCAGAATGTTCACATCTGACCCTAGGTCTAACATGACGTATTTAATTTTGAATTCATATAACTGGGCTATCAGTCAAAATTCTTTTTCAGTTCACTCTTTTCTTCGCTGCACTCGATGAGTACTCTTCTTAGGAAGATTAGCCCTTATCCTTTCTTCTGAGGTGTCTTCATTCCCTAAGAATAGGTACAACGCATTGCACAACTTTTTTTTTAGTTGATCATTTCCTAGAATGTCAGAGAATAATTGAAACCAAATATCAACTACGTTCTGGGGTTGCTCAGACTGTCTTGGTATGACTACAAGGTTTCTGGGTGTAGGGGGTGAAGCAAGGACTTGCACCATCTTAGGGTAAACAGTCAGCTGGGAGGGGTTCTCTTGCATTTCATGACTAAGAATATTTTGGAATACTTCTATGGAATATTTAAAGAACATATTTTGCTTTAGGGGGTCATACCTTTCTCCCTTAGGTGTTGCTTTCTGGATCTGAGGTAGAGTATCAACATCAACTCCTGTCTTTGCTCCTCCTCGAGTAACTATATTAAGGTTGGGAAATTTTCCTTTATAAATCCTCTTGATCTCTAAACTGATAAGGTTATTTCCTCTTTGTCGTACTCTAACTTCCCACTTTGCAATTAACTCTGGGCAGTCTTCAATTGCGCGTTCGTTGGTTTTGTAGTGAGAGCACCATGGCCACCTTAGATGAGGACAATATTTGGCCAAGTGACCTTGTTATTCATAGTTATAACATATTCTTGGTCCTCTTCCTCCAGTTCTTCCTCCTTGAAAGTCTCCTCTAGCTCCTCCTCCTCGACCTCTTCCTAGTTCCTAAGGGTTTTCATTTACCCTAAATGTTGTTCGTTCCAACCTATCTTCGAGTGTGTTCAACTCTCTACATTGATTGGAAGTATGCGTGGTAGATGTGTAGAAATCGTAGTGTACTGTGTTTGGTACTGTCAAATATTTCTGCATGATAGGGCACTGTCTTGGCCCATGGCTGTGGATTCGACAGATCTCACAATATTCCGATGTTGGTGCTACTTGGCCTCCTGGGAAAGCATGATATGGGGTGGGCTGATGGAATTATGAGTTCATCGATACTTGCGCAACTACTCCCATGGGTCCTAGTGGGGTTACGATCAACTACTGAGAAGGTCCCAGTCCCCTCATTCTTGGACATTCGTTCGCTAGATGACCTTCTGTATAACATCCAGTACACCAAACCTATGGTCGTCCTAGTCTGGGTATCGTTAACTCCTAAATATTTTCTGTCAGTGCAGATATCTATCCATGTAGTTGCGCCAGATTCAAATCTACTGGGGGTCTGGTTACTCTTAGTTTCCTAGGGTATCCCACCATGGCTTCAATCTTCATCGATTGTTCCAAGGCATCTGTTAACGTGGCTATCTGCTATTGCGTTAGTGGAATATGAGTTAGAGGCAACAAACCCTGAATGTACCACTCCCTCTGATGTTCTTCATGTATTGGATGTGCCAACCTCCCTATGGAATCTTTAAACTTTTGGTTGTACTCCCAGGCTGATTCACCTTCCCTCTATTGGATCTCACACAAATCAGACAGAGCCTGTTGTTCTGACTGAGGTAGTTTGAATTCTGCTATAAACCTTGTCTGTACCTAATCAAGTGTGAACGCTTGACCTTGCATCCCTGGCACTCCTGGTTCAATGATATTCATGTACCACTTGAGAGCGTGACCTCTCAAGGTAGTCTGGAACTCAACCAACTTATTCACATCCGCATTTCCTTTGGATCTCCATATTTCTTCGCATAGGAACTAGTGGTGCTCAACGCCTTCATCTCCCTTACCCAAAAATTCTGGGTATCTAGCAATCGAACCTCCCGCATGGCTGGCCATTGTTGGTCTTTTTGTTCCTATCAATGTGAATCCTAAGGGTCCTTCTTACGATTTACCAGGGGATCCCAATGTCCTCCCTATACTCGCACTTCCTGGTTGTGACTGACTAGTTAATTGTACTGGAACAAAATTAGCATGAGAAGGTAGTATCAAACTTACTACTTGTATAGAGGACACTTGGGGTATGGGTGATTCGGGGCTGGAGCCACTAGCTTTGGGGCAGTTTTCTTTGATCTAGGGGGTCTCATTAGCTTCCACTGGGATGATCTCTTCAGCTGGATTCCCTATCTCTCCTGTTGTTGGGGCTGAATCTTCTCTTTCTCCTCCAATATTCATGTCAAATTTCTTCTCCCTTAACTCTGTACTTTCTCCTTCTCATCCTACTTCCCAGGGAATTCCTTATCTCCTTGATTCTCTCTCATTTAATCTTTGACTAGACAGTTGTTCTTGTCTTCTCATCCTCTACAGTTCTTCCATCTGTCTTTCCTCTACTTCTCCCGATCCACCTTATTTCCTCAACTTTTCAGACTGTCTTGTGACCTTCTTGATCTTGCCGCACCACCACTTCTCAACTATGGTGGCTCTCTTCAAAGCTCATTCATCTCTTGATTCCATTTCTTGCTGTTTCCCCCCATTTGTCAAATAACCCTTCCTCTCTATCATGCCATGACTCTCATCCCGTCTCGCCCTACCCCAAGCGAGGGTGTTTACGCTGCCATCTTGGTTAAGGACATAATCAACATCCCTCCCTCTATCAAGAGAACCTTAATCGACAGGGATATTTCTCTCAATAGTCTTCCTCTTGCACCTTTCTTGAAAATCTCCTCTGCTTGCGAAAAAGACTGGTGGTTCTCAGCTATAAATTCGATTATATATCCCTCTAGCGTGATGCTAACCCAGAAATCCATGGCTCATGTAACTGGGAAATCCAACCTTTAGAGTGTTGCTAGATTTTCGATATCCCACGCACAGATCTTCTAGGCCCATCCATGGAACTCTAGAGCTTCTTGGGGCCTCTTTATCCAGTGAAAAAATTCTTTTGGGATTTTAACCCAGAAAATGTCATACTGGTCGCTCGATCTTTCTGAGTAAAAGAATGCTTTGAGAGTACTTTCCACTGACTTTCTCCTTAGTTCCACTTCTTTCCATATGAAGGCATCATAGTTCCTTTCCCACCATTGATCAATGCCATATCTATGGATTGGCAAAACCATTCTTCCTATAGGTTCCATTTTATCGCAGGTCCCGACAACAAAACCATTTTGTTGGCATGAATTTGATTAGACCAGGGTCCTTCTCAATTTACCAACAAAAGGTACCATGTAGTCTAGAGCATTGGCATTTTCATCTCCTCCGAAGAGAAGAAGTCTCACCCGAAGCACTTCTGAGATAGATAGATAGGGAAGGGTAGGGATAAGACTAAAGAGGATCCATAGAGCATTCAGAACTCATCCCTGTTCTTGCGTGAGAGACATTAATAGATCTGGAACATATAAAAGCAAGAATCCAACCTATTTATGTTGCGGGAAAGCACTTTTAACCATTGAACCATCAAATAGAACTCATAAGACATAAAGAAACACTGTAATGCATAAGTAAACATACAAAGACACAACATATTTTGAAATTCGGTCCTGCTTGATATTATCTCTAGGATCTTTCTCTGATTACAAACTCAACATTACATAACAGGGGTCAATATAGACTCCTGCCTCTGGACTCATGTAGCAGATCTCTAATTCTCTAATTGGTAGTTCCAATTCATTACAGACTCAGACTTATCTCTTCTGTCCATGTGGACTGTTAGCACTTGGTAAATTTCCTAAAGGTTGAAAAAGAAGAAATCTACAAAGGTAACCTTAACCAACCGCTTTTAAAGTTGGGATCCAGCCCTTCCATCTTCAGAGAGGGATCTCTCTATATGATTTAGCTTTGTTTTGACTTCAGATTTTAGGCTAGGTAAAAAGAACAGGTATGTTTTGTTGTAAAGGGGTTTGTAAATTGGTTGAGACAACTTACACATCCATTGGGCTATGGGGTCTGTATTTAATCAAATCTGAGAAACAACCAGAAATGCCAAAGAAATCCTTCACAGGGCGAGATAACACACTCACTGGATCTTTTATAATTAAAGTGATGAATGGAAGAAAAGATAAGGAAAATAACTCCAACTAAAAAGCAGTTAAGAATTTCTTAGTTGAAGATATTCAGAAGATAAACATTAAAATCTTTAGAATCGGAAATAGGGTATCAAAGATAAATCCTGCAACATAACGCTATTCATAAAGATTAGTTATCGAAAAACAAGATGATCACAGAGTGAGAAAACATTTGATTGAGAAAATCACATCACCAGTAAACATGCGCAAGAATCCTGTAAAGTGCCTCCTCTTTATTAATGGTAGATCTCTTCAAAAATAGTATAGCTTGATAGCAACAGGGTGTGCAAATCAACAACCCTCAATACATTGAAAAAAGAAGTATTTATAAGTCAAAATACAGACGTTCCTGTCATAACTGATCAGGACGTGCTCATCCTATTTTTAGCATAACTAACTTAACTGATCAAAACTGCTTTGATGACTCGATGCAACTATTTGCTGAACTTCTGGGTAGGCCGTTGGCGAGGTGCCTTCGCAACCTCTTCTGACTGGACAGGTGACTGGATCGTGACAACTCATCTGCTAATCTAGCAGATCGCATAGCTCCTCCCATATGATATGACCTGGCACTGTGATTTTTAGCAATCACCTATAAACTTCATCCATATCTATGTATTTAGCAAATGTAGGCTTGATGACAAATATATCATGTTGGATATCAATATCCAACTGCAGGGCTTCTATGAATGCTTTTCCCGTGATACTCCCTTGTACCCCTGCAAACTTGGAACTAGACGCTTCAGTCAACTTCTTCTTATAATCAGGGAGTGTCATCAATTTATCATTGATGACCTTCATACCAGGCAGGCCTTTTCTTTGCAGAGCATCTATCTTGTGGAAAAATCTTTGCACTCCTTGATCCATAACTTGGATTTTCTCCTCAAGCTGAAGCATGAGGCCTCTTTTGGTCAGGACTCTTTTCACCTCCAGTATAGTTTCTGTCCTGTCCTTGATCTTCAATTCTTCCAGTTCCTCCTTGGTATTTGAATTTAGGAACCTTATGATTTCATTAGCTTGAGCTGGCATGTCTCCCAGCTCTGTCCTGATTTTCTCCACAGCTTGTTTGCTCCTTTCGAGCAACTCGTTTTGTTCAAACATTATTTGAAACATTGGCCATATTTCATTTATGGACTTGGAAATATCAGTCCATATCACCTCTTTGGCCTCAACCAGAGTCTTACCTGCCACAGTCTGTTTTTCGAGCTGTTGTAGCTCCTTTCTGATTTGCTCGTTCACCTGCTTCTCTTTGGCTAGACTTGTCTGGAAAGAAGTCTTTAGCTCTTGGAGATTTTCCACTTCTTTCTTGAGTCTACTGATTTCAGACTCTTGCAAATTCATTCTCTCCATAGACTTGGCCAGGTCTATGGTGCCTTCTGGTACCTGCACTATTGTTGTGGATGGAACTGTTGTCACTGTCGTTGTGCTCAATCCTACAATGGGGATAGCACTTAAGGGGATTCCTTCCACTGTCTTCATCTGCTCTTTCTCCTTTAACAATTTTTCCATCTCGGCCTCCATCTCCCTTAACTGAGCATTCTGCTCCATGAGTAATCTCAACATTTCATCTTTTTCCCCTTCTTTTTCGGCAATCTCCTTCGTTTGTGGGTCCTATGTTGGAGGGAGCTTTAGCTTCTTCCTTAAGGACGCGATGTTAGCGTTTTCTTCTTAATCATCTCTTCAACTGCTTTGACATTCGCAGGGTCATAACCAATCTTGAGGACCAACTCCTCCAATGTTTTGATTTTGTTGTCCTTCGTGAAAGATGATATTTTCTCCATCTTTAGTTGGGTCTGGGCATTTCTCAAAGCTATCCGATACTTTGAAGTAGAAGCTGTAGCGTGGGATAAAGTGTGGAAAACCATCTCTCCCGTTTTCTTATGCAGATCCATCTGGTCCACTGGGTGCACGTCCTTGGCCTGGAACTCGATGGTGACCCTTTTGTAATCGGATATTACTTTGGGATCCGGCACTTGTGCATGGAGGTAGGCCATATGCATCCTCCCTTTCTCTGTATCGAATGCCGAAAGGAGCCTGTGTTGATTTGTGGCTGACTACTTCTGAAATTGGGCATAAGCGCTGCTGGTAAGGGTCTGGTTCTTCTTTTTGATCAAGTCATATTTTTCAAAAATGCCCAATTTGGGCCCAGTCTTGCTTGGTGGAGTATCTGTGGGAGATTCCGTGGATTTTACAGACGATGCTATAATCGCCTTGTGCTGACTCGAGCCGAAAGGTGGAATGGGGGGCTTGACCCCCGGGGTGGTCACTCTGGTGGTTGTGATCTCTTGTTCCACAGTCGTGCCTATCGTTGGAGCTGTCCTTGTCTTTTTGGCGTGCATCTTAAACTCCTCCGATGACACTTCTGTCACGGGAGACGATAATTCTTGTCGGGGCCTCTTTTCCTTGGGATTCTGAGGTGTGGCAGTGAGTGGCGCGCTTGTTGAGGGTACCTGCCTTTCCATCCCGACAACAGGTTCTACGTTCACCAACGTATCAGGCTCCCATTCAGTTTGATTAGCAAATCTATCGATTTCGGGCTTGGGCTCATGTGCATATGGGGCATTCTTATTTCTGACTCTCATATCAGAAATGATCTCGCATGGATCATAACGCCAGGTGAAACTTGTTAGAAATTTCATTTCCCTCAACATTTTGTCTGCTTCATCGCCCGCGCCTCTACTATTGCAAATGAACGAGCCTATCTGCCCTTTAATCCGCAACTGTTGCTTATTTTTAAGGGGAAAAAGTGGATATCATCAGAATTCATAATTTGTCTAATATATTCCAGTGCAAAAATCCTTACCGGTATATATCGCGGAAGCTTGTATGGTGCCAACTCGCACCCATAAACTCGGATCTCAGAATGATTCTGATACAAGTACCAGTCTCCCGTCTTCGCATTGTCCGAGAGTTGTAGGATTCTTCGGACTTCCTCATTTATTCGTGGCTCAGGCATGCCACTCAACATACTTACCACAGGGTGGTAAAACTGATCAATGAACGCTGTGAAGTCGTATTCAACAAAATTGCGCTTTAGAAGAGACGTCCACGCTGTGACCGGCTGTGGCCTCCCATCGGTGTCCATCTTCTGCAGGGAGAAATTGAACCTGTCCGCTTGGAAGTACATGAACATGTAGGCCAGAATGGATGAATACCTGAACATGCCCTCTGTTGTGAAATTCACGAATTGCTCATGGATGTTATTGGCAAAGAAGGTGCTGTAATCGAATTGAGTGGTTGGTTGTTCATTGTTTGAAAAGATAGATAGAAAACCCAGGATGGGTTCGTCTACCCACTGATCAGAATAGTACCCAAGCAGAGCACACAGGGAAGAAATAATTTGATTTCCTTTGACGAAAAACAAAGAGGAAGGATACGGGGGATTGGTGGTCGGGAGTGGAGCGGAAGTGGGGAGGAAAAGCTCCACTATTTGAGCTCTCTGCGGGAAAGTCATTTTTTGATAGAGCTCAGTGTGGATTTCCAGGTTGAATGGGGACGCGGATTCCGGGCGGGTTATCTGCATCATTTGGTTGATATCCTCTGGGGTGATGAAGAAGAGGACGTCCCTAGAGGAAGAAACAATGGATTTCTGGTCGGGGACGTAGTGAGCTTGGCACTTTAGTGCAAACTATGGGAAATGATGAATTTGGGGGAACAGATAGAGGGGCAGATTGGACTCCCAGAGCCCAATCTCATCACTCTAGTCCAGGAAGACTTCCCAGAGCCATGACTGCAGATCAGAGAAGTCAAAACTGCATATGGTGTCTGCTATCAACCGATCTTTGTCAACCAGAGGGATTTTATCCAGGTCGACCGGAGGAGGAACGAACGGATTCTCTTCCTCTTCAGTTTGCTTCGTCTTAGAGACCATTTCGGCAACTGTACCTGCAATAAAAAACGTTAGTGGGGTCTACTGGTGGTGGAGGAAAACGACGGGGAAGCAATGGAAATATGATAGATAAGTTCTCTAGTGTGAGGGATGGTTCTGGCGTGAGCGATGAATAACGAGTGAAAAGGGACACAACTGTACTTTTATTCAAAACTGGGTCGGTCGGACGCGGGAAAACGGTCAGCATGACAATGGGCATATAATCCAGTTATTAATGTACAACGGGCCACTTGGGGTGAAATGGCAGGTGACAGTCACCAAAGTATACAGACGACTGACGTGGAGGTTTGTGATTGGGGGTAGAAGTTGCCAAAGGGGGCTGTTCATGAGTGAAAGGTGTTATGGCGCTGACAACGTGGACTGACAGTAGTAACGGGATGGGACTTCAACCCGGGGGCAGGTAGGACAAGTGGGCTTAGTGGAGGATGACGTCCAGGGGTGACGGGGTGTCAGACAACAGGTGGGGGATGTGACCTTTGGACCAATAGGGCAACGACACATGTAACAAGGGGCCTGCCACAAGGAAGATTCATTCTGGACCCCCCCCCCTTTGATTAAAGGCAGAATACCGAGGGGGGTCCGGAAATCACCATGATCCGTTGATCTGCGCGCTGGATTTCTGACCACAGATCTATGCTCGCTTTTTAATACCAATTCCGGACCCCCCCC
>ML790978.1:36114-81696 GCA_009831015.1 Picea engelmannii
CTTTTCTTTTCTTTTTCTTTTTTCCTTTTTCTTTTTCCTTACAAATTATTTGAAGAAATGAAATATCATTTGTCAACAAGATCACCAGATACAGATAATATCCAAGTCATAAGTTGATTCCCATAATTTATGGGGTGATAACATGGACATCGACGGGGTAAGGATGTTTGTGGACTTCAAGGTGATTGAGATAGTTGATCATAACTGTCCCTATCCTACACTGTTAGGCATTGATTGGGATTTCAACAATTCGACTATTGTTGACCTAAAGAAAATAAGAATGACATTCGAAGGTGATGTCCTTAGGGTCATTGCACCTCTTGATCCCGATGAAGGTCGCAGATACACATAACCTATCAGAGAATAATACTATGCTTATGAACTAGAGAATATATACAAATTGACATCCATACAACATGATTACATTAATCCTACAAAAGACGAGAATTTGGGTTGGCGAAGTGAAAGTGCATGCTCATCAGAATGGGAAGAAGCACTGGAGAATTGGAAAAAAGAAATGTATGAAATATCTATGCGGAGGTGTGCTAGATTGACCAGGGGAGTTCGCTAAATTGGCACAGAAGTAAGTAATCTACCTACATTTGAAGGTTTAAATCATTTAGAAACATTCTTCTTGGAATTTGGAGACATTGTACGAATACAACAGAGGCTGTTGGCACTGGATGAAGCCTTGAAAGTGTTGGGAATGTGTTATATTCTTTGCATGTGTGTGTGTGGGTGCGTCAGATATGGCAACTTCATCTGACGATCCCTCTGGTAGTGATATTTGTGTCATGTGCACTGGGCACTTTCCTAGGGGGGTCCTAGGGGGGGAAAGTATGCCCCCCCTAGTTACGCGCAGTGTTCGGCAACGGGCGGTAGCCCGGGGTAGTTCCCCAAAATTTGTTTTTGGGTGTTTTTTTTCTATTTTTAGCGGATTTTGCTATTTTTAGTGGTTTTGTAAATTAATCCTGGATTAAGGGATTAGGGTTTTGGTATCTACGGAATACCTAAAAACATTGTATATATATTGTATGGTGAATGGTGAAATTCGATATAATGAATATAAGAAAGGTTTTCCCGATTTAGGGTTTCTGGTATAAATCTCTGTGTACTATGTGAATGAGCCATTGATTAAATTATGTTTTTCTTAAGAATCTATATGCATTGATTTACTTCATAGGTTTAAAACTTACATGTGGTATCAAAGCTCATTTTTGGCTTCAGAGGGACACCTTTGTTGTTGAGGGTTTGACTTGGTCTTGATAGATCAAGTTTATCTTGGTTCTGTGATAAACCTAGGTTTAGTGGGAGCTTTTGCAGTGGAGATTTGAGTATAGAAAGAGGAATGACAAGCTCATCTAGAATCAAGATAGAGAAGTTCAACGGTAAAACTTTGAGCTATGGAAGCTCAAGATGGAGGACCTTCTTGTAGACAAAGAACAATGGATCGCTGTGGATCCTGGTACATAGCCTACTGGTACACTGTCTACTAGAACACATGCTACTAGTACACAACCTACTAGTACACAAACTACTAGTACACTAGCTACTGGTATGTCAAAGGAATATTGGGAGAAGTTGGACATAAGAGCAAGGAGTACTGTTCGACTCTGCCTGGAAGATTTGGTTTTGTTGAATGTCTCAGGAGAATCTACAGCCATGGAAGTATGGGATAAGTTGGGGAATTTGTATCAATCAAAGTCCCTGGTAAGCAAGCTGTTTCTTCGAAAGAAGTTGTATCATCTTAGAATGGAAGATGAAGATTCTGTGAAAAAACATATAAATGCCTTTAATACTCTGGTAAGTCAACTTGTCTATGTTAATATTATGATTGCAGAAGAGAATACGTGTATTACTTTGTTATGTTCTTTGCTAGACTCTTGGAATAATCTGGTTGTAGCAATTGGTAGTACCACTCAATCTACATTGAAGTATGACAATGTAGTTTCATCCTTGTTATCTGAAGAGATGAGGTGGAAAAGCATGGATAGTCATAGCACAGATGATTTATTTGTAAGAGGTCGTACTCAAGATAGGAATCCTGGTAAACCTTCGGGGGGGAGATCTAAATCTACATGTAGATCTAAATATACATGTAGATCTAAGTCTCCAGGAAAATCTTTGAGGAAATGCTAGAAGTGTGGTAAAACATGGCATTATAAGAAAGATTGCAAGTCTAAGAAGGTTGATAAACCAAAGGGATCTGATAGTACATCTTCCATAGAGGAGAAAAACTCCACTGAAGAAGGAGGGGATGTTTACTTGGCATATACAAGTACACATGTAGACCATGATGTATGGTTGATCGAATTAGGTGTGTCATACCATATGACTCCTCATAGGGAGTGGTTCTCTGAATATGGAAAATATGATGGTGGTGATGTATTCCTAGGAGATGACTCGACAACAAAAATCTTGGGACATGGCAGGGTTAAGTTGCTGCTAAAAGATGGAAGGATTAGAAATCTCCCCGGGGTTCTGCACATTCCAAAACTAGCCAGGAGCCTAATATATGTAAGCAAGATGGATGATGCAAGAGTGGATACTGTATTTGGAAATAACACTTGCAGGATGGTACGAGGAGCAATGGTGTTGATAAGGGGAATTCAGTGGAGAACTCTGTACAAGTTGTTGGGAAGCACTTATACTAATGGGTGTAATAGTTCTGTTGTCCCTGAACAAAGAAATAAAGAAGACATGACCAATATTGTGCCTGGAAAGAAGACCATGTTGTGGCATCAAAGACTGGGACATATTGGAGAAAAGGGCCTTCGAAAACTACATGGTAAAGGTATGGTTGAAAGTATGTCTAATTGCACTTTGGATTTTGATTTTTGTGAACATTGCATATATGGTAAACATAATCGAGTAAGATTCTCATCTAGTGCTACAAGTGAAAAGGGGATCTTAGAGTTGATACACAATGATGTGTTTGGACCTGTTCCTGTTCCATCCCTAGGTAAATCTGTGTATTATGTTTCATTCATAGATGATTTTTCAAGGAACACATGGATTTATTTTCTTAGAAATAAATCTAAGGTATTTGATAAATTTAAAGAATTTAAGGCTCTGGTAGAAAATCAGACAGAGAATAAAATAAAGGTATTGAGAATGGATATTGGTGGAGAATTCTGCGGAAATGAATTCGAAAAATTCTGTAAGAAGTGTGGTATAGAAAGGAAGAAGAATACTCCATACACTCCTCAGTAGAATGGAGTTGCAGAAAGGATGAACAAGACACTGATGGAAAAAGAAAGGAGCATGCTCAACGGTGTCGGGTTAGGACAAGAATTTTGGGAAAAGGCAGTGGGTACAACATGTTATCTGGTGAATCGATCGCCTTCATCAGCGTTGGATGATAAAACTCCATACGAGGAATGGTATGGAAATAAACCCTCTCTTCAACATCTTAGAGTGTTTGGTTGTGATGCTTATGTACATGTTCCAAAGAAAAATAGGAGTAAGCTAGATAAAAAGGCTGAAAAGTGTATCTTTATTGGTTATAAATATGGTGTGAAAGGTTATAAACTTTGGAACCCAGAAACCAAGAAGAATGTTTACAGTTGAGATGTTGTTTTCAAAGAGGTAAATGATGTGTCCAAACATGAATTCCTACCAATGCAAGACGAACCTGAGAAAATAGATCTTGAGTTGGATGATGCAAAATGTGAATCATTTGAAGAAGAGGAAGCATAGGAAGAAGAAGAAGAACCTCATACCCCAGTATTGAGGATATCACTGAGAGATAAAAGGCAACCATAAAGGTGTAGTCCACTTTATTTTCGTTCAAATTTTTCTGTATCTATTATTGATGATGATCCTAGAACTGTGAGGGAAACAATGAATTTAGAGGATAGTAAACTCTGGAAGAAGGTCATGGTTGAAGAAATGGATGCCTTGGATAAGAATGAGGCACGATATATAGTTGATTTTCCAGCTGGAAGAAAATATGTTGGTAGAAAATGGTTGTTTAAGAAGAAGTTTAATACACAAGGTAAAGTGGAGAAATACAAAGATCGGTTAGTAGCAAAAGGTTATTCCTGGGTAGAGGGAATTGAATTTGGTGAGATTTTTTCTCTTGTTGCTAAGTTAACTTCTATTAGATTTCTTTTATCTATTGCTGCTGCTTTTGATCTTGAAGTGGAACAGATGGATGTGAAGAAAACATTCCTACATGGGGATATGGAAGAAGAAATCTACATGAAGCAACGAGAAGGCTTTGTAGTGAAGGGAAATAAAGAGCTGGTCTGTAAGCTAAAGAATTCACTATATGGTATGAAGAAATCACCTATGATGTGGTACCAAAAGTTTGACACATACATCCTTGGATTGGGATTTGTAAGAAGCAGGGCTGATCAATGTGTATATTCCAAGCAGGTTGGTAATCACTTCATTTATGTAGTGTTGTATGTTGATGACATGTTGTTGGTAGGAAATAACATGGATGTTATCAAGGAGGTGAAATCCCAACTATCCTCCAAATTTGACATGAAGGATCTTGGTGCTGCTAACTTCATTATGGGAATGGAGATTAAAAGAGATTGTGCAAACATGAAACTCTGGTTGAATCAGAGAAAATATGTTGAGACGATATTGCAGAGGTTTAATATGCATGGAAGTAAACCGATCAAGTTTCCTATTTCTATAGGTGTAAAGTTATCTGTAGATCAGTGTCCTAAGACACAGGAAGAAGAAGAGGACATGTCCCGTGTTCCGTATGCCAGTGGAGTTGGCAGTTTGATGTATGCAATGGTCTGTACTAGACCAGAAATTGCACATGCAGTGGGAGTTTTGAGCAGGTATATGTCAAAACCAGGGAAGGAGAATTGGACAATAGTAAAGAGGGTCTTTAGGTATCTTCGTGGCACTACCAGTTATGGATTGTGCTACCAAGGAAGACCAGGATTGGATAGAGTGGTGGACATACATGGATTTGTTGATGCAGAATGGGTTGGAGATATGGATCGCAGAAGATCTACAAGTGGGTATGCGTTTAAACTATTTGGAGGAGAAATCAGTTGGATGAGAAAAATACAGGCTGTAGTGGCACTCTCAACTACAAAAGATAAATACATGGCAGCCACTCATGCAAGCAAGGAAGCAGTATGGTTACAAATATTGTGTTCAAGTATTGGGTTGGTAAAACAAGCAGTGAGATTATATTGTGATAGTTAGAGTGAAATATTCCTGGCAAAGAACCCAATATTATCATTCGAAGACAAAGCATATTGATGTTCAGTATCACTTTGTGAGAGACATGGTTGAGGAAAATAAGGTGTTGCTGGAAAAGGTTGACACTTTGAAGAATGTTGCAGATTCACTGACAAAGTCTATGAGCACAGAAAAGTTCTCCTGGTGTAGAGTAACAATGGGAATTTTTGCCCTGTATTGTTGACTATATAATCCCCTGGACCCCTGGATGCAAAGAAAACAACAAGTGGGATAATGTTGGGTATGTGTTATATTCTTTGCATGTTTGTGTGTGGGCGTGTCAGATATGACAACTGCATTTGATGATCCCTCTAGTAGTGATATTTGTGTCATGTGTGCTGGGTGCTTTCCTAGGGGGCTCCCGGGGGGGGGGCAGGTATGCTCCCCCCCTGGTTACACGCAATGTTCGACAATGGGTGGTAGCCCAGGGCAGTGCCCCAAAATTTGTTTTTGGGCGTTTTTTGCTATTTTTAGCGGATTTTTTAAATTAATCTCGGATTAAGTGATTAGGGTTTTGGTATCTACGGAATACCTAAAAACATTGTATATATATTGTATGGTGAATGATGAAATTCAATATAATGAATATAAGAAAGGTTTTCTCGGTTGAGGGTTTTCGGTATAAATCTCTATGTACTATGTGAATGAGCCATTGATTAAATTATGTTTTTCTTAAGAATCTATATGCATTGCTTTACTTCACAGGTTTAAAACTTATAGAAAGAAACGCCAGTAGGACAGTGGGGAACACACAATAAGATCATTGCGGAGTGGGTGCAATGTCGCACTTTAATGACAATTCGCTTTTCAGACCAAGTTAAAGGGTGTGAAATTTGATACACAGGTCAGATCTTTCTGAAGGACCATGTGCAAAGTTGTGAGGAGACCTAGAGAAACATTCCTAAAGAACAGTGGGTGCATAAATTCATTAACACTTTGGACACAATTCCTATCAACTGGTATCTTAAAGCAGAATTGTGCCTCACCACTTCAGATTGGTACGGTATGACCCATAACTTTATAGATACATTTTTATTTGAAGGTCAATACCCCACAATAGATCAGGCTTTACAAGTTGTAAGACAGAAAGTCTTTGAGGAGGCACCTAACCTCCCTGTTGAGCAAGAGGAAGATGAATGGATCACACCTTTTTAGAAATTACAGGGTTGTTACAATATCAATGTTGATGAAGATGATGATCCTAGGAATGTAAACATCATAGAAATTGAAGGACAAAGAGACATAAAAGGGCTAGGGGTTGAACTACCTTTGATTGGACAACTAATCAAAACCAAGAAAGTTAATATTTGAACAGAGAAGGCACCTAAGTTGGAAAACGTTGGAGATTATTGGGATGATGCCACTATTGATAAGATTACCAAATTAATACATGAATATCAAGACTTGTTCCCAACCAATTTCACCGATATGAAGGGAATTAAAGGGCCCATGGGAGAATTGAAGACCCCCTTGAAACCAGATACTAGAATAGTCAAGCAGAGACCCTACAGACTGAATCCCAAGTATAAGCAAAAAGTCATGATTGAATTAGACAGAATGTTGGAAGAAGGAATCATAGAACCTATTGAATAATTAGAATGGATTATCCCTATGGTGGTCCAGGATAAGAAGACATGAGAAATTAGGATTTGTGTAGATCTAAGGAAACTGAAAGATGTGTTGGCACAGGGGCAGACCCAAGGTTCAACGCTACAACAATGCACCAAAAAAGCCCTAACTACTAGCCCTTTTGGAAACACTTGTGAAGCAGATGAAGTCTCACCTTAGGTAGAGGCAGGGGTGGCTACAAGACTCAGGTGTCTACAACCTTAGCTGGGACACAGGTATGTGATTATATTAGTTAATAAATCACTTAACATCGTCAGTTCCTCAATCTACAATCAATAATCACTTCACTGATAAAACAGGGCTTCACAACATTTACACTGATATAACATATTTAAGTACTTAGCATCAATGGATAGGTCAAAGATAGAAGATCAAGCACTCAACACATCCATATAGATCAGATCTAACATTCTTATACATCATAAGCACTAAGCATAAGTGTATCTATCTAATCATCTCTAAGCACTTAGACAAAGAAGATATAAACACATCTAGACAAGAACAAATCAAGACAACACAGTGTTTACGTGGTTCACCCCCACCCTGGGGCTACGTCCACCAACTCTTCTTCTTTATTATCTTCAGTCAATCGGTTACAAGCACAGAGCCATCAAAAACCTACTTCGCATAGGATAAAAGATCTACGTAGCTCGCTAGATCCTTCTTCCTTGTGTTAGAGCACAAAACCTTCCACCATCTGTTACAACCACTTGTACTTAGCTTTGAAAGTCTCTCATAGTCATGCATGAAGTACTTAAAAACCCCTACTTGTGCTTAGCATACATCACATAGATTCCTATTCCACTTCTTTTGACATTTCCTAGCCTTCTATTTATACATAAAAAATAGGGCTAAACATGGGTAAACCCATGGACCAACATCCCATTCCCATTATATAATCCCCAAAACCCAAAAAGGACCCAAAAGTGGGCCAAGATCCCTTGATCTCCACTTCATCTTGCGCTCCTCCTTCGACAGGCTGCCGAAGTCCCAAAATAGGTCACTATGACCAAGAATCTCCCAACACTTGGTCAAGGTCCAACAAGCCTCCAACACTCACCTGTGACTCGTCCCGAGTCCCTCTGATCTGACCAGTTATGCTTCAAAGTCCTTGAGCTTGGCTCGAGCTGCTTCAACCTACTACTATGTGACAACCTCTTGCTTAGTGAACTCCTATATCACTGTGTCATTCATGGGCCGTTCTAGGTGCTATTCTGCTGCGATGACAACCTGTTCTAGTTCTACTCCTCGGATTTTAACCTTTGTGAATAATTGGCACGCCTTATCTTGCACCGGTTGAAGTCGTTGAGTAATTCCATCACTCTGATTTGAATTGTATGGATCTGCTGCTAGGCGATGCGTTTCTCCTGAGACCGCTTCATTATTTCTACAACTGACAAGGCCTTCAACTGTGCTTGTAGTGTATCTACGTGCTTCTTTGCTTACTTGAGATGAAAATCTAATGCCTGTAACTCTAGATTCTCGGTGAGGTTCTCATATGTTTGGGCACTGCGGTTACTTAGTTGCTTGCACTCCAAGGAAAGAGATTTTAGTCTCTCAACTGTGTTGTGGGAAGTTTCTTCCCTTTGGTCTCTTACATATTGAGGGGTCTCAGGCACAGTGTGGAGCTCCAAGTCTGCTATGGACTGTTGGATTACTTCTTCAAGTTGTGCCACCTGTTGTGGAACTCGCTCTTCGGTCTTTATTTCTATGACAGTTTAACCACAAGTATCTGCCATGGTAACATGACAACAACATTTTGACGCATGCATTCACTTCTTGGTGTCTTCTGAAGTGAGGAATCTTCATGACGTTGAGCAGTGTGGACTGCGCGAGGTTATGGGTCCATGACTGAGGGATGATATTTGAATTCTTTCCTTTTTTCCTGGTCAGGTACTTATGTGGGGTGAGCATGCTGTAGACCTTCCTATCGCCAAGGTTGAAGTTGCTAAACTTCAATTCTTCTATCTTTTCTTGATATGCGTGAACTACATGTATCCCTTTCAGGAGGTACACCGTGACCATTTCATACTCAAAGTCTCTGGGCACACTGTCGTGATTTATTGTTCCACTCAGAGGTGGTAGATAGGTGTGTAGAATGCTCGGAATCAACTTAGCATTAGCGAGATCATCTCTGTGCTTGGTTCGCTTCTCATTTGCGGGCCATGAAAGTCCGATTCGAGCAATGGACGGAGAGGTTGACAGTCCTCTTGTTGATGATTCTTGTAGACCAGTAGCCAATCCTCTCTCTGACATGACTCTTTCAGTCATCAAGTTGAGGAGTACTTATGTTACTGATTCTTCAACTGCAGTGAGCTCGTCGGACATACGCGCTCGGGATTAATAATATCGGGTTCACAATAGACTCATATACTGCACTAGAATAAATATTAAGAGGGAAATGATCACTGTATACAATTCACTTGGTATGCAGGCTCAAATTCTTGGTTAGAAAAAGTGTTCTCTGTGCATGGTGCGATGGGATAAATAGGCATATCGACAACGGTTTGCTAGTAACGGGTATGAAGCCTCATTAAATCTTGTTCTGTCTATTGGGGCGCAGTCCAATGGTCTGGTGTCGATCTATAAATGATTTTCGACCCGTTCAGAGTGGCAGTCCAATGGATATATTAGTGCCAATGACTATATTTCCTCGCCATGGCGAAGTACCATGTGTCCTTGTTTTGATATCCCGACAAAGCTCCTATTCTGCAATTTTTCTGTTTGCGAAGTTCCCTCTGGAACCTTCTGTAACTTTTCAAATTTAGATTTCTTCTTACTTATCTTTCTAGCCTTCCTCCCAGTGAGCTTCATCTCAGTAGTCATTTTTCCATTTTGATTCTTATCATCTTTATATAGAGTCACTGCACGTTGTTGATATTCTTTCCTAGGATTTGGGATTAACACTTCTTCTTTATCCGAGATAGGTACTTCATTCTTCTGCGAGTCTTATAACGTTCTTCCAGCTTAGATATCTGGGTCTCTAGTGTTAAGTAGCTTCGACCTATTCTCCTGTTCTTCAATCAAGTATGCAATCCTTATAGTCATGAATTCTTTTAACTCTTGTCTTTTCTTCTCCAAAACTTCTTCTTCTTCTTTTCGTCTAGCTTTATCTCTTTCAATCCAAGGTTTTCCTAGTAACATGGTAAATGAGGTGCGGTCCTCAATAAATTGGATAATCTCAAAATATTATTCTATCGAAGTTCCATTGGCATTCATAGATATCTGGGTGAGCTTTCCACATAGGTTTACTAGTTTTCCTCTGAATAACCCTATTCTTCCTAATGAAGGAATCATAGCAGGCCTTCCTATAGCTTCCCAAGTTCTCTCTGTCATGATATTCACCTGTGTTTCCTCATCTAGAACACATTCAATGTCGAAGTCTACTATTCTTGCTTCAAGGCATTCCTTGTCTTTAAAGATCTCTGATAATCTAACATGTCAGTGGTCATTCAAGGTTTCTTTCATTTGTAGAAATACCTCCTCTGATTCTTTCTGGGGTTTTGCTATAGCCTTAGTTTCTAGATCTGCCTTAGGTTTTTCTTGTCTTATGTTCATACTTTCAATCTTAGAAATCATTCTAGGGAAATCCAACACTTCATGGTTCATAGATTTGCAACAAAGACAACCAAGTCTTCTCCCAGGGCATGCCTTAGCAAGATGTCCTAGTTTTCCACAGTTGTAACAGAGGGTTAATCCTCTCTTTCTTTTAAATGATCCCCAACTTCTTCTATACTACGCGCTAGGATCATAGGAGCTAACCTGCAATAAATTATTTCTAGGATCCTGCATCCATTTGTTAGTCCAAAAATTATTTCTATGCATAGGTATAACATATATATCACTATTCTTATTAGATCTAGTCATATCAAATCTTATTTCATCTATTAATGCCCTAGTTTTTAAGCTAGGACAAAATCTATCAAACATACCTAGATCCATACTCTAGAAACAAAAATTTCCACTCATCTTACTTCTACAGAGCACAAATCTTCCAGATCTAAAACTTTTAACTATTCGTACCTTTATCAGAGCACAGAGCTTGCAGATCTTACCTCTTTTAATACAAAATTCTCACTATTTCCTTTCTTAGAGCACAAAGATTTCAGATCTTGCTTCCTTTCTTCAGATCAAGCTTCTTTCTTTTAGCACAGAGCTTCTTAGGTCAAGTAGAATACTGCACACTAGGGCACAGATCTATGCATAGAGATTTCACAGTTTGAGGATGGATATTTGCACAAAGATTCTTCTTTATCAGTTCCCAACAATCACAATTTTAGGTCCCGGCAACAGAACCATTTGTTGGCACAGGGGTAGACCCAGAGTTCAACGCTGCAACAACACACCAAAAAATCCCTAACTATTGGCCCTTTCGACAACACCTTCGAAGCAGATGAAGTCTCACCCAAGGTAGAGGCAGGGGTAGTTGCAAGACTTAGGTGTCTGCAAAATTAGCCGGGACACAGATCTATGATTATAATACTTAATAAATCACTTAGCACCGTCAGTTCCTCAATCTACAATCAATAATCACTTAGCTGATAAAATAGGGCTTCACAATATTTACACTAATATAACGTATTTAAGCACTTAGCATCAATGGATAGGTCAAATCTAGAAGATCAAGCACCCAACACATCCATATAGATCAGATATAACATTCTTATACATCATAAGAACTAAGCATAAACATATCTATATAATCATCTCTAAGAACTTAGCAAAAGAAGATATAAACACATCCAGACAAGCACAAAGCAAGACAACACAGTGTTTACGTGGTTCACCCCCACCCCGGGGATACGTCCACCAACTCTTCTTCTTTATTATTTTCGATCAATCGGTTACAAGCATAGAGCCATCAAAACCCTACTTCACATAGGACAGAATATCTGCACAACTCTCTATATCCTTCTTCCTTGTGTTATAGCACAAAGCCTTCCACTGTCTGTTACAACCACTTTCACTTAGCTCTGCAAGTCCCTCATACTCATGCACAAAGTACTTACAAAACCCTACTTGCACTTAGAATACATCACATAGATGGGTATTCCACTCCTTCTTACATTTCCTAGCCTTCTATTTATACATACAAAATAGGCCTAAAAATGGGTAAACCCATGGACCGACATCCCATTCCTGTTACATAATCCCAAACACCCAAAAATGACCCAAAAGTGGGCCAAGATCCCTTGATCTCTGCTTCATCTTGCGCTCCTCCTTCGACAGGCTGTCAAAGTCCCAAAATAGGTCACTATGACCAAGAATATCTGAAAACTTGGTCAAGGGCCAACATGATACATGCTTACATGATCCATTCCCTACACCCTTTACTGATGAAGTGTTAGATAATGTAGGAGGACAAGAGGTCTACTCATTCAGAGACAAATTTTCAGGTTATCATCAGATCAAGATTGCTAAGGAAGATAGGAATAAGACCAAATTTGCAACAGAATGGGGTTCTTTTCAATACACAGTGATGCGCTTTGGCTTGAAGAATGCACTAGCCATCTTTTCTAGGGCAGTGGTTGAAGAATTCAAGGAATTTTTACATAAAGTTTTGAAATCCTATTTTGATGATTGGACTATTTTTATCTTATTGAAAGACCATATCGAATGCTTAATTTGATGTTAGATAAATGTAGGCAATGTCAGATTTCCCTAAATTTTAAAAAATGTATTTTCTTTTCACCCTTTGGAGTGTTTCTAGGGCATATTGTGTGTAAGAAGGGATTGTTTGTAGACCCTTCCAAGATTGCCATCATTGTCGATATACCTCCCCCTACTTTGGTTAGACAGATGGGCACTACATTGGGGCACACTGGATACTACATAAAGTTCATGAAGGGCTATGCCCAGATAAAAACACCCATGGAAAATATTTTAAATAAAGATTGTAATTTTCAATGGTCAGAGGAATGCCAACAAAGCTTCAACACACTAAAGCAGAAAATGGTTACTACGCCTATTCTGGTTTTCCCAGATTGGAGTAAGGAATTCCATGTCCATGTCGATGCTTCATCCATTGAATTATGAGTAGTGTTAGCAAGACCAGGAGCATGAGATATTGACCACCCGCTAGCCTTTTCTAGCAGGAAGCTATCTGCAGCTGAGATAAACTACACTACCACTGAAAGAGAAGGTTTAGCTATGGTGTATGCATTGCAGAAGTTTCGAAACTACTTGTTGGGAGGGAATTTTAAGATGTTCACTGATCACTCTGCATTGAAATACTTAGTCAACAAGCCAGTGTTGGGGGGAAGAATATGCAGATGGAAATTGTTATTCTAGGAATATGATTTTGAGATTGTGGTCAAGCCAGGGAGAAGGAACAAGGGACCTGGCCACTTATCTAGGTTAGAACATGGAGAGGAACCTACCAGTCTAGAGGATACACTTCCATATGCACAATTGCTGGCCATCGAGAAAGTCGATTATCACTTCACTGAGATGGTGCAGTTCCTGTCCACATGAATGGCACCTCGCGAATATACAGTCCTTCAGAAGAAACAACTAGTAGTTCACGCTACAAAATTTTCACTTATAGATGGACAAATATATAAAATGGGACCCTATGAGATCTTGAGGAGATGTGTTATGGAGGTATAAAGACCACTGATTTTGGCAGAAGCACATGGAGGCACCATAGGAGGACATTATGCAGGGAAAGAAACAACGTAAAAGGTTCTCAGAGCTGGTCTATGGTGGCCCACTTTACACAAAGATGATAAGGAATACTATAGAGCCTGCGATGTATGCCAAAGAGTTGGGAAACCCTCCAGAAGAGATGAGATTCCTTTAGGACCGCAATTAACACCGCAATTAACATTACAATTATTCAAGAAATGGGCCATTGATTTTGTGGGACCCATCCACCCACCAGGAAGGCACACAGGAGCTCGATACATCATCACTGTGACAAAGTATTTGACCAGATGGGAAGAAGCAAGAGCATTTAAGGAATGTAGTGAAAATATAGCTACAGGATTCATATTTGATGATATCATAACCAAATTTGGATTCCCAAAGATCCTTATGAGCGATCAAGGTACTCATTTTATTAATAAGACTATTGAAGCCTTAACTCAGGAATTTGAAGTTCATCATCATAAGAGTATGCCATACCACCCACAAGAGAATGGTACAATCGAATATTTCAATAATATTTGGAGACAACGTTGATGAAGATTTATAGTGTGAAAAAATATGATTGGGATTTGAGAGTGCCAACAGTACTATGGGCATATCAAACTGCTTGCCAAAAGATGACAATGCAAACTCCTTTTAAGTTAGTTTATGGCCTGTAAGCAGTGGTACCTATGGAGTATTTAGTTCCTAGCTTAAGAATTGTAGCATTTACAGATATGGATGACACTGTCATTGTTCTAGAGAGGCTCATGTAATTGGTATAACTAGAGGAAGACAAGTTTATTGTAGGATTTCATCAGCAGGTATAGAAGGAACGAGAGAAGGCATACAATGACAAACATATCAATAAGAAAGCATTTAATCAAGGAGATATGGCATTGGTATATGATAGCAAGTTCATGAAGCATCCAGGGAATTTCAGGACACATTGGCTAGGACCATTTGAAGTTGCTTATGTTACAGAAGGTGGAGTTGCGCAGTTGAAGACTCTGAATGGAGAATGAAAGGAAGGTTTGGTAAATGGGAGCCGGTTGAAATTGTATTATGACAACCAACTACCTCACAACTCTCACTAAAAGAAAAGGAAGAAGGGTATAGGTACCAGGTGCATTTGAAACTAGGTAGCAGACATAGAAAAGACAGTTTTCACACAACAGGGAGGGATAGAGCAGAAATCATGGGATCCTCCACACAACCTACAATCGAAGAAATATCGAAGGTTCAACTCTGCAGTGACTCGAGATGGGTCACAGGTGAGTGTTGGGGGCTTGTTGGCCCTTGGTTATGGAAGGAAGTGAAGATTAAGGAAGAAGAGCGAAGTGAAAACTTCACAGAAGGTACATTAACTGAGAATGGGTCGAAGTGGTCAAAGACGCGGAAAAGAAGGAGTGAAGAAAGGAAAAGCTATCCATTGGAAGAGAAGACCAAGGAAGAAAGATCAACAAGGAAAGATGGATCATGGACAACTCAACAAGAAGAAGAAGACGTCAACGATTTCTTTGGAGCACCTTGTGGAAAATAAGGAAAGACAGGCTGGTGGAGCCCTTAAAGCACGGGTCCAGTTGACCTAGGATTTTGACACCTAGGGTTTTGGATCTAGGGTTTTGACACCTAGACATTCGCCATGTAATGCATAAGTAAAGGTCTAGGAGAGTTGAGAGGGTTGTTGAATAGCTGGTCCATGATATTGTGGTTAATGGTCACTAATTGTTGTCGTGAGAGAGAGAGAAGACTATTTTAGAGAGTCTGTATTGTAAGATCTTCAGTTGGGTGCGAAGATCAAACCCTACAACTGCGTGTGCAGGGAGGGGAGATAAAGAGAAGGAAAGAGAGAGAGATCTGCAGCTAAGTGCATAGATAGAACTATATGTTTCCATTTAATATATCAAGAAACATAGTTCTTTAGACGTAGCCCTAGGGAGAGGGTGAACCACGTATATATTGTTGTTATGTGGGATTGATGCTGTGTTATCTACTATATGCTATACTGTTATTGCATTGTTGTGTTTTATTTGAGATATAACTGGTGAAGTAGGCTTAAGTGAGATAAAGAATAACTAGATTTCTGTGTGTTGTTAACCTGGATCCACTCTACATTTCCTTTGGTTGTAGACACTTGTGTCCCAGAACCCCCTATTTCTACTTTAGGTGAGACTGCATCTGCTTCGCAGGTGTTGCCAAAAGGGCTAGCACTTATGGCTTATTAGTGCATTGTTAGAGCTGAACACTGGGTCTGCCACTGTGCCAACAA
The DNA here is from genome assembly GCA_009831015.1 of Picea engelmannii. Lineage (NCBI taxonomy): Eukaryota > Viridiplantae > Streptophyta > Pinopsida > Pinales > Pinaceae > Picea > Picea engelmannii. The sequence continues at coordinate 51,857 of ML790978.1, forward strand.
CATTAGACTGCCACTACTTCGTCATGTCATTGATATACCACAAGGTGGAAAAAAAAGCGGCCAGGGGCTTCGTAGTTTCAATCTATGGGAAAATAGCTCCTTCAGGTATCTGCCAAGCCACAAATGCAATTAGGATGACCAACCAACTGTAGTGAAACTCATATCCTAAGTTATGGGCTTCATGAAAATATTTATCTAACTCGTTGACGAGGTAGTTCACCCAGTTCATCTGGCCCTCCACACACTTTCCTGCGAGGTCCACCACGAACCCGGTGGCCTATGTGGGGCGTCTCTTCCTCACTAGATTTCCAACTAAGATTTGACAAGAAAGGTGCACTACACCATCCTGTATGGAGGCTACCTTGTAACCTCGCTTCCCATTTTCTACCTCTCCATAGGCTTCTTTGATGCGTTGTGCTAAAGAACGGTCTGAGGTCTTCCCTGGATAGAACTGTTGTGGGTCAGGACCCTTCAAACTTAAACCTGTGATCTGGTGGATCATCGTCGGATCCACAGTAATTCTTCTTTCAATCCATATATACCCACCATGATAGCACAACAAAAGGAGTTTAACGCAAGCGTTAACCTCCTGGTGGTGGTCAAAATGCAGAATATTCATCACATTCAATATGGTTTACTACGTCAACCCCTTGATCCATGGCTATGAGACGAAGTAAGGTTTCATTCCAGTTGTCTTATTTAAGTAATGATGAGGAGCTAGCACGACGTAATTATTTCGGTCTAAGTTGAAGTCATTGTGCTTCAACAATGAGATCTTCCCTAACTGACTTCCTACTATGAGAATTCCTTTCGGAATGTATGCAGTAAACACAGAGTACTTGAAATAATGGGGGATACTTTCACGTTAACAACACCGACCAAAGGTGGAATATACTCAGGCATTATCGACAGGATTTGCTTCACGTTAGCCAGATCGCTGCAGTGCTTTCTTCTTTGTTTAGTGATGGGGTTGGTGTGGGTGGAACGATGTCCGGTCGAAGGGGAAGCCTGTAGTCCCCTAGTCGACGACGCTTGAATACCTTCAGATACAGGTCTATCGGCCATGAGTTTTGTAAGAAATTCCTCGACAAACTTCTCCAAATCGCTGGGTTCGCCTGACATTCTAGATTTTAACAGACATCAGGTAGACAAACAGATAGGCGGGGTATACTTTTAATAGGAAATATATCTTGAAAATTGGACAATTATAGACTTATCTCACTCAGTCATGGGTAGAAAAAAATGGTCCCAACACCACGATCGATTAGTTAAATAAGCGGGGCGGTTGTGACAGATCTTCCAACGGACAAGAACTAGAGTTAAATGCTTCCACTAATGTAAATCTAGCTGTTATGGCATGGTCTCAACGTCCAAAAGAAATCTATAAACCCATAATTTTTTTTCCTAACCATTCATTCTAATGTTCAGGATGCCTCCAATAGTTATATAGGTTCTCTAGGGAGAAGTCCAAATCTGCGCGGACGTGCTGTTCCAGTGAGGTTAAAACCCTGCGAACCTGCCACCTGCGAGGTTCCAGTCTGCGAAGTATTCCATCTGGTTTCCTTGAATTCTTGTAGATTTTCCAACTTAGTATTCCTTTTATTGATCTTCCTTTCCTCTTTCATGTTATCTGAGTCTCTTTAATTGTTTATGGAATCCTCTTTCCATTTTTATTCTTATCTTCCCCTAGCGTAGTGGCTTCGCACTATTGAGGTACCCTCAAAGGTTCTGAAGTTAATATCCCTTTTCTTAACACTTCTTGAGTGGGAACACTTATCTCTTGGATAGATAGGTCCTTCAAGCCTTCTTGCATTCTTTAAACCTTGATAGCTAATTATTTCTCTTTCTGTCCCTCCTGCGTTGTTACTTTTCTCTATTGCTTTGACTTATCCTCTCGTTCTTTTCTTAGTTGGTCTATTTTCCTAGCTATGAAATCCCTTAATTCTTGATTTTTCTTTTCTGTAGCTTCTTCCTCTGCTTTCCTTATGATATGATCCTTCTCAATCCAAGTCTTACCTAACAAAAGTATGAAGGGGGCACTTCCCTCAACAAACCTAATGACTTCAAATTCTTCTTCAGTCGATGTTCCATGAACAATAATAGGTACAATAGTTACTCTTCCACATAAAGTTATCATCTTTCCCTTAAACAAGCCTATCCTTCCTAAATAAGGTACCACATTAGGCTTTCCCAAAACTTCCCAAGTTTCTTCTGTCATAATATTCACTTGTGTCTCTTCATCCAAGACACAGTCTATGTCGAAGTCTTTTATTCTTGCAGTTATGCACTGTTTTTCTTTCAAACTTTCTGGAAAACTGACATCTTGATGAACATCCATCATTTCTTCCAACTGTAATAACATAGTCTGAACTTCCTCTAATATTTTCTCTTTATGATTTTCTAACATACCCTTAGTCTCTTGATTCTTTTCATAATTTTCTTGTCTTATGTCCCTCCCTTCAACTTTAGCAATAATACTTGGACAATCCTCAACCTCATGACCAACAACCTTACAACAACGACAAATAGGGCCAACCCCACGAAATTCCTTAGCATGATGTCCCGACCTTTTGCAATTATAACACAAAGTCAATCCCCTTTTCCTCTTAAATGTTCCCCAATCTTTTCTGTACTACACACTTCCCCTAGGATCATAGTGCTGGACTTGCAATCTGCAAAAAATCCTTCTAGGTTCTTGCATCCACTTATCATTCCAAAAACTCTTTCTATGCATAGGAATAACATATCTTTCTTCATTTCCATTAAATTTATTCAAATCAACTCTTTCTTTTAACTATGCCCTAGGCTTCAGACTAGGACAAAATTTATTAAACATACCTAAATTCATGCTTTCAGAACAATTTTTTTTTCACTTATCTTTCTCTTACCAAAGAACAAATCTTGCCTCTTTTAGAATCTTACCTCTTTTATTTATAATGGATTACTTTCTTGGCACAAAGATTCACAAGTCAAGTAGAGTACTGCGCACTTCAGCAGCATACCTCCGCACAAATCTTTTCATTTTATTTACTTCATTTCCCAGCAATCACAGTTTCGTGTCCTGACAATGGAACCATTTGTTGGCAGAAGGGAAGACCAGGGTTCAATGCTTAACAATTGATCCATAATCGGATCCAGGAGCCTGACAGGGCTAAAAAAGGCTCAAAAATGAAAGTTCTCAGAATCAGACGAAACCAATTCCATTGCGCCCATCTCGTTGCACTGATTCCATCCATATATTCACTTTATCAAATGGGCACCATATTCAAGAGTTATTGCACTCTGACCATTTCCTCAAACAACTAAAAAGTCAAAAAAGAGTCAACAATCAAAAGGTGACGTGACACTCTCTAGAGGTGACACGTGGCAATGGTAGAAGTGACATGTGGTAGCACAGGCAGCAGGGTGACTGGACAATGATGGGGACCAATAGAAAGTTGACAAGTGGCATCAGTTTCGGGTGAATAAGGAAGTGCCACGTGGCCTAGACATGGGCTGCTATGTGGCACCTGGTGGTTGGATCGATCGTTGAATGGCAAAATTGTAATGGATCTCATGGGATTCGAACACATAACCTCTTGGTAGGCACCAAGCCTTGAGAAATGAACCAACACCAATGCGCCATATGTGTGCCTTGTTATATATAACCCACACTTTAATATATAAAGTGCAATATTGTAATATGACGTGGAAAGGGGGGCTGGGGCTAATCCCCAGCCCGTGGTCTATTCACACGCCCCTACCATAGAACTAAGCGACAGGGTAGAGCACAGGGGTCACGATAGGTACCAGCCCTCGGATCTTAGGGGTATCCCACAAGACCAAGGGCTATACCCTTCAAAGGCACATGGAGGTCTATCCTTGAACATCGGTCCCATGGAATGTGCCTAGGAGCCAGGAGCTTGGAGGCTATTCAAGGCCAACGTGCAGCCCAAAGGGTTGGTGCTTGTCCATATGAGATTCATATGACCTTAAAAGATGGGTGTGCACCCAGGGAGAGGGGGCTAAGCCCTATTATTAAACATAAAGTGGGTTTTTAAGTTATATTTTTGGATTTTTATTGTTTTTAAGCCTGTAACAATGGATTTTTGCCATTATTAGGAGATATTGGGCTCTTTTTGAGCCCATATTTTGGGAGGAAGTTGGGGAATGATAAACAAATTCAAATATATAAAAAACAGGTCTGTTTGAGGCCATTAGGATAGTCAGATCAGAGTTATGCTGAAGTAAAGAAAAGCCAAAGAATTTTTTATGCAGGGAAGCTGTTGAGGAGCAAACACTTGTGGGCCATTTCTGGGAGCTACACTTAGTATTTTTCAGTGCTGTCAGTTGTGTTGGATTTCTGAGGTTGAGAAGAACACAGTGAGACCAGTATGAGATCCATTTTCTGTACTTTTTCTATACTTTTCAAGAATTAAATAATTAATAAAGAAGCCTCCCCCACTGAGACAAAGGCCCAGAGATGTAGGCAATTTTGTGCCGAACTCCATTATCACTTCTCTTGTTATAGTTTTCTATTCTTATTGCTTCAGTTCATATCTATATATTGTCTTTTGGCTCCTATGTTTCCTCATTAAATTCATCCTCTTTCATTTAGCTTCTTAAATGGTTAATGAACACATGCAATTAATAACTCAACCATAGTCATTAAAAGATATTTTTGGATCAACAACGCATCCAAAAAACCCCGAATACCGACCCTTTCAGAAACACCTGCGAATCATGTGAAGTCTCACCCAAGGTAGAAGCAGGGGGGTTATAGGACGTAGGTGTCTATAACTAGGCTGGGACACGGATCTGTCAAAAGAGAACTTCACATAATATTCCGTTAACGCTTAGGAAGTGAACATGCATTATTTTATTAACCCAACTAACACCACAGAGCATAATCTAAGACAGATAAGTGCAGTAAAAATAAGTGATTATGCACCTTGAACACCTAGCACTTAGCACTTAGCACTATAAGTTAAATATAACATTCATTTACCCTTAACATAAGTAAAGTAATTAAGCAAAAATATATCTATCCATTACACATCATAATCAAAGTACTAAGCAAATTCATAACAAAAATGACACAGCACAAACAAAAGCATGAGACACCAGATATACGTGGTTCACCCTAGGGTGGGGCTATGTCCAAAAAATGGTTCGCCTCTTTATTATTTGCCAAAATATTACATCCAGTCACTCCTGTTCACTAAGCCACATAGTCAAACTCCAGACAAGACATGAGATCTGCGCACTAAGCACTAGATCCTCCTTCTTTACCTTCCAAAAATAGGTCACATGCATAGAGCCATAATCTATTATCATGACACTTAGTACCTTCTACAAAATTGCGGTCGAGCACAAAGCCTTGACCATACACATTCCTTCACATGCATCACTTATTTTTCACACAGAACTTCTTACTTCTACCCTACATTCATCTTTATTTATACTTTAAAAGATCTTACAATAAGGCCTAAACATGGGGAAACCCATGGGCCGACATCCCATAAATCCATTACAAAACCCTAGAGGACCCCTTACTGGGTCCACATAACCCTCAAAATAGGTGAGATCCGTGATATTATCTCCGCTTGGGCACTCCTACATCGACCAACGTGTCGAAGTCCAAAAGTGGGCCAAAACTGACCAAAGTTTCCCCAAAACTTGGTCGAGGGCCAACGATCGGTTACCACATGATTTCCTATCGACCTCTTATTTATTGACCTCTTATACATGTTGTCGATGTCTTTAACATGATGAACCACCTTGACCTTCGACTTCAAATTTACCTGGTCGAATCACCTCGACCTTCAACTTGTTGTCTATTATCCCAATTTTGTGGATAACTAAGGAGATGATGTCCCAAGGCCATCAGGTTGTAGATATGGAGTGTTGAGAGACTACATGACTAGAAATACCTTTGCATATATGGAAAACCCAGTCACCACCATAGATGGTCATAGGTTTGCAGATGGAATCTACTACACCAGTTGGCTTCCAGAAGGTAGTGGGCCTTGATCTGTGAGGTACAAGTGAGTATTATGGTGAGCATCATTTCAATATTCAAGCCATTTGATTATGTTGCATCTTAGATTTCTCTAGATTTCACAATATGTTCTTGGATGCATTTCCTTTTTCCCTACTTCACCTTGGTGGTTGACATTGTTCCCTAGTAAGTGGTTTTCCTTGGGAATCGATTTGCTACTAGGAACCCCCTTAATGAGCCATCGTACCATTCCCGACCATACTTACCACTTTCCATCATTATTCCCCTCCATTTCCTTATCTCTTGATATTTTAGGGTATATTGACCCAAGAAGGGGTTGTCCCTCATTCTATGGGAAGAAGGGGCTAAAGGCCCATAGGGCTAGTGTTGGGTAGAAGATAAAATCCTCATATAAACCTTCCAGATGCTTTGCCCAGGGATCACCCAAGAAAGGAATGAAACAATTATCTTTAAATAAAGGGGGCCCATAATATAAGAAATAAATGATTGAAAGGTTATTTGAAGGATATGAGGTCTCATCACAAGATGACTTATCATGTCCATGGATATCTAGTGGTATGAAATTTTCATCATCTTGTAACCAAACCAGGGAAATGACTCTCAGTTGCATGGATGCGAGAAAGGGGGTCTCATCATGATCCAACCTTCTCATTTTCATTAGGAGTTACATTGCCATCACCTGGTCACTACGCCAGGGCAATGCCCTCCAATCTCTCTGTTGTGAGTGAGAAATCCCCCTATGAACTAGCACTTAGCGTTTTATCATGCATAAAGAAAAGACCTAAAGATTCCTAATTTTTACCATCATCCCAGACCTAATCCCCATTATTCTTAAGCAAATACACAGCTAAGAAGATCAAGTGAACACACCTTATTTTCGGCATTTGATATCGATCCCTCTTCACACTTGGTCACTCTTTGACTGCAAATCTCCTCTCAAGGATGACCTGCATTCACAAAAGAAAAACAAAGAACTCCACATGCATTTGATCTACAGATTAATGGGTTAGAGATTTAATCAACATGTATGCAATAAACAATGAAAACCTCATATGGTGGGATGGTAAAAGTACTTCTTTATTATTAACTTCACTAAAGCAACTTACAATGATGAAGACAACCACTGCTCCATGAATCTGGTCCTGGGCTCCTCTTTTACTGTGCACCAACTGTTAACACACTTGCTTCTCTTCTTCGTTGAAATCACAAAATGGTTGCAAAATATTGGGCAAAAGGGAATACGAATTCAGGTAGAGTTTCTTTACTATGATTTTCCTCCTTTCAAATGGGACCCCTACCCCTTATTTTATAGGCTAGAAGGAGCTAGGTATTTAGTAGAATGACTGGCCCTGCATGGTCAAAAGGTTTATTTAACTTACCCAAAACTATGTGTTCCATCAGCAACTTTCCATTTTTCGTGCGTTTGTAGGTACATGCGGGCTGTAGTGGGTCAGCTAGAGTGTACACGCGGGCTGTAGTGGAGCATGGCACATGGGCCTTTAAAAAGGGTGTTTTTAAGAAGAGTTGTTCAGTACTAGATTGGCAAAGAAGGAATATGAGATGGCCTGATGTCAGGTAAGTATGTCTAGTGCAAATTAGGGTTATAACAAATACCCCCTAATGTGTGAGGTCATAAGAGCATATGATGGCCGAAATACATTATCTATCTTTATCAATGTACCAAACCGGTGAGCCCAGGGACCAGAATTCAGGAGGTGCCATCTGCAAAATAAAAATTGTCTCACCGAGGCGTGCATACCAATGCTTAGAATGAAATAAAATCATGGCTACCAATCAAATACACTGTAGATCCATGTCATATAACTATATAAAGTGTAGCCGCGAGAAATACACAATGGATCTACATCTCAAAATAAAAAAGATATACATGTATAGTATCTATATTCTAAAATATGATAAGGCCTGATGGTTGGAGATGATGTCTTCAGAGCTCGAGCATCAACTTCAAAATATTTAAAACTCAGGTAGGAGTGTAATATGAGTGTACAACTTCACTACCCAGAGGTCTTCGATGGCTCGTCGATCATGGACTAGAGGATATTGATGATCAGACTGGAGGATTCATTGATTTCGAACAAAGACTTGATTGGACTTTCGGGATGGCTGGGCATGAGGGCAAGAGACAAACTGCATATGGGCCAACTCAGGCTTGGTAAAAACTTCCCTTGGACAATAGCATGACAAATGATGAGACTTAGGCAACATGGCGTTGACATAAGTTCATGATGCAGGAGGCAACGCAAAATCTCCATATGTTTGGAATAATAACCAAACAGAGGAGGACACAACTCTATGTAGCGAGAACACCTTCCTAAGGTCATACTAAATCCCAGAGCTTGAAGAAAAAACAGAAGGATGTGCTTTGTCCAAGGGCAACTCATTGTGCTGCCAATAAAAAGAAAATACTCTTCCCTTCCTCTTTTTGGGGTATATTTGATTTTTTTTTGTCTTTTTCAATAATTTTGGAAAACTTGAAAAAGAATAAAATAATTCTACGTTACAAAGGCGGAATGAGTGTCACAAACATACTAGTTCTAGGCACAAGGAAAATACTGATGTTCAGAGCAAGGACATTCGAAAAAATGCCTCCAGGGGCCAAAGGTGTCAATATGCAAAGGAAAAGTGCTATAGGGCTTGCATATAAGGCATGCTTCAAATGGTTTAGTTGAGAGCAACATGGATCTGGCATTAGGACAAAGACGCAGGTATGCAACTGTGGTTAAAAAAACACATAATGGTAACGTCCTTCGATGTACTTTTAATGAGACTAGAGAAGGTAAGCTCGGTGGTTTTTCATTTTTATAGAGTCTAAAAAAACGTAAAAGGAGACTCCACTGAGGTACATTTTTTGAAGATAGTCTAGTCGGCTTGAAAAATCGGTAAACTAGTACCGACCAGACGTCTATTCAAAACCATTTTAACGAGTGTGATAAAGACAAGTTCACTCGACAATTTTTTCATTTTTAAGGAGTCTGAAAAAAGCTTAACTATGGACTCTATCAGGAATGTTCTTCTGGACCATTTTAACGAGTGTGAAAGAATAAGGTCACTCAACGATCTTTTCAATTTTAGGGAGTCTAGAAAGAGCTTAACTATGGACTCCGTGGGGGTTCCTTTTTTGTAATTTTAGTCCCTCAGGCCCAAAAAAGGGTTAAAGTTACACCTGAGAATACTCTTCTAGAGAACTGAAGTTTCTAGAGTATACCTTTGTTCATACATTTGACCATCTAGACCAAAAAAGGGGTAAAATACCACTAGACAGATGTGCCTTCAAATTTCAGTATAACGAGCGTGAAAGACAACAAGATAGCTCGACAATATTTTCATGTCTTAAAGGGTCTGAAAAGGGCTTAAAAGAAGACCCGTGGGGGCTACGACTCATGTATCAAACTGGTTTAGGTAGAGCCCGATGCTAGGCTTAGACCAAGAGTCTGTTCGATAGTCAACTTGGGAACTCTCCCAAAAGGGAAGAAAACACAAACCACGATGTAAGTCCTCCCGTGATATAGAAATTGTAGTCATGGATTCAAGGATAGCCTTATCTGAAGGCAATTCAAAATACGAGAAATCATGCAAACGAGTGTCGACAGTCCCAAAGGGTGAAGTAAACTGACCATACTCCATATGACGATGGAGGTTCTGTCCATGACTGGCAAAGTCTATCAGTGAAGAATCACAAGCATGAGGGCTTGAGGATATACAAACAACGAGATCAAACTCAAAAGGAGACTCAATATTACTTGGACCAAGAGGGGGAAGCTAGGGCTCCCATGCGCCCACTGGGTAAACCAAAGGATCAATTGTTGAGACCAAGTCTTGGGAAGGAAAACATGATTTCATAGGTTCCTTCTCAGAAGCAATTGAACATTGAGGATAAGATGCCACATAATTAACCTGTGGTGGGGTAGAGTCTACACGAATGATAGGAACATATAAAGGGGTATTTTTAAATAATGCCAAATTAGGATGGTGATTATCATATGCCAACTGGTCGATAGTGAAAATGCTTCCATTGTGAGGGAAATTCATCACCCAGAAGAGCATAGACACCACATCATTCATAACATATACATAATCACACCTGAGAAGCATATTGAAATCTAATGGGCCTTGCACCACTATAACATCGACACAGACAATATTCCCACCTAACGAGATAGGCAACTATGGAAGAACCCCCAAATATTCACTAGGAGGTCTGTCAAAAGCCAACAACTCATGTGAAGCAGACACAAGCTCGGGAGAACCCAATACTTTCCAAACCAAGGAGGATAAAATACTTGCCGAGGCTCCTTCATCCACAATACATCGATAAATATTTGTTGAATTAACTTCAACCCTTATTTGAAAAGGTGCGACAGAAGGAAGATGGGGCTCAACAAGGTCATTCCAATCAAAGGAAACCATCCTAGGGCTTGGAGAGGGTGTGCTCGGAATGAGCAGAATGCCCCCTTGTTCTGGAAGTATTGAATCGGAAATGCTAAAAACATAGTCGGTAGACACGTCACTCCCCAAAAGAAGAGTGGGATCATCCAATGACTGCATCGGCATGACCACTTTCATAGCCAATGGATGAATAGGCTACGGGACTACATGGTCTAAAGGCACCTCACCCCCCAAAAGAGGAGTGGGATCAACCGATGATTGCATTGGCATGACCACTTTCACAATCGATGGATGAATAGGCTATGAAACTACATGGTATAAAGGCACCTCACCCCCCAAAAGAGGAGTGGAATCAGCGGATGACTGCATCAACATGACCACTTTCCCAACCAATGGATGAATAGGTTGCGAGACTACAAGGTCTAAAGGCACCTCACCCCTCAAAAGAGGAGTGGGATCAACCGATGACTGCATTGACGTGACCTCTTTCGCAACCAAAGGTTTCATAGGGTGAGATACTACAAGGTCTAGTGGCACCTCACCCCTCAAAAGAGGAGTGGGATCAGTTGATGACTGCATCAGTGTGACCACTTTCTCAACCAAAGGTTGAATAGACTATGAGGAAACCTAAGAAGAATCAGAATCAGAAGAGCTTGCAGATAGGGACCACAATATTTGTACCTCTGGAATGCCAGGGAGCATATGAGTAAGGTGATATCCCTTGCAAAGCTTACAAGGGAACTTAGGCTTATGTCTTATCCATCTAGGTTTCTCAAAATAATCAATGCCACTAGCATGAATAACAGTGGCTAGTTGCACATCTCCAACATTACTTGCAGAGGCTGGTGATGGGTCGATAACTTGACTTGCAGAGGCTACAGACCTATTACCAGTATGACTAGTAGTGACTAGACTCTTCCCCCTAGCATGACTTGCAGAGGGTGGGTGTGTGCCCCTAGCATAAATTGCAGAGGATGGGTGCTGGTCTTCAACGTGACTTGTAGAGGTTGTCGATCGATCTCCAACATGACTCACAGAGGTTGATGATTTCTTCTTCCTATTCTTCCTCTTTCTATTTCATTTAGACTTCCGGTTACTAGTAATTTTACTTTCACCAGAGGCAGGAGAAGGAGGAAGAGAAGACTTTGTTGATGAAGGAACATCAACATTATTCCCATGACATAAAGTTCTTAACTAGGAAGCGTAAAGAGAATTTGGGACATTTGGAATGGTACCCAACCAAACTGGTAATCCCACATTCAACCCAGGAATGTACAAAGTGGCCATAAAAGGGACACCAACATTTCGGAAGAAGGAAAAAGCACAAGAATCCCCTTGTGAAGGGGTTCCTTGGTTGGTATCATCAGAAACTTTAGCCATGAAAATCTTATGCATAGGTTCTCCCCTTGCGGGATCGTTCAAGTCCGTAAAAGTCTCACACAATGACTCTGGCAAATCAATGTTATCAAAACAACACCTATAAAGAGGTGGCTCCATGTTTCTAAGCGAAAGACCGAAAAAGTCCTCACGACTGGCGGAGTGGGTGGTCTACCACCCTAGGTCAAAGAACCAAAGCCATGACTGACTAACTCACTATGGAAAACTAGGTAGCACAGAGCACACACTAGAAAAAAGTCCATACGAGATAAAACAAGAACTTACTAAACTAGTTGGAAGAATAGTTACAACAACCAACACTAGAGCAACTTACTAGTGCAAGTGCAACTCGAATATGGAAGCACCCTCCAGGTATACTCTTCAAAGTGTGGCCCGATGTCTATCCTAGGTATTGCGGTCTACCTCCACAGTCACCTGTGTAAGTCCCTAAAATGATGGCAACTAGGTTGCCAGTGTGTGAACAATCACCAGGCAGGTACAGTCGACAGTCGGGTGGACCCCAATGAGTAGGGTATCAAGCTCGAAACTTGTCAAGGGTATCGAAAGAAAGTGGTCTAAAAGACAACTGAGGACCTTGAACATATTAGAGACCCACGAAGCTCTGTGGAAAATGAAATTGATGGAATCCCAAAACAAGCCCTCTATATGCGTTCCCCACTACACTTGGTCCAACTTTGGAGGGGTTATCTCCGCTAACTTTCCACACGGGAACCCCTGTGTTAGAGGGGGGTCCCAGATAACTTTCACAATACTGGACTTTTAACACTCTAGCATAGACTCTTATGTATGTTTTGCAGCCTTGAAGAGTTTCCTCTCCAACCTAAATCAAGGCTCTAGCCTAGACTAGTTGATGGACCATACAATATAAAGTCTAGTTGATTTTAATTAATCGTTATTTTTTTATGGATTGTCTTAAGTCAAATTTTATGAAAGTGAAACTAGTGATGTTTTTAGAGACGAAAGAAAAGATAAACAGAAAGCTGGAAACAAAAAATTCTTCTTGACACAATTCTTAATCAACTTTTCAAACTAATTTTTTTTTCTAATATCTTTGAACAACAACCCAAAACATGATTTCGCTCGACTATGAGCTACTTATTGTCTTAAGTAAACAACCAAGAACTTATGAAAGCAAAACTTTTCCTAGTTATTAATGCAAACCAACAACTACTTAACCAATTCAAGAAATATTTTTTTTTAATTTTTTTATTTAAAGCTTGCTAAGCAAAAAGGAAAAATGACGACAAGTAAAGACCAAGAAAACTTCTGGCCTAAGCACAAATCGCAAAGAGTTATTGACAATAACACACAAGCTGATGAAAGCAGACTCTCACACTTGTCTAAAAACCCTATGAAAGAAAATTTTTGAGGAAAACTTTTTTTTAATGAAAAAGAAAGCTATTGCTGTGATCAGACCTAAGTTGTCGATTGCTGTGATAGAGACCAAGAACCCTGAGAAGTTTAACTCTTGACAAGGAAAATGATGAATGCCTCTCAAACAAAAATTTTCTCAACAGGCACACAAATGACAGTTCAATAGCTAGTGTGTGTGCACGAGATGTAAAAGGTTAGGGTGCGTGTACATGCATGAATACCTTATGCAGTCCGCGTGTACCTCTGCAACTCTTCAAAAATGAAAAGATAAGCAATCAAACACTGGTAGAGACTACTAGTATTGAGAACCAGAATATCTTGAAGACTCAGAAACTTACTTTGTTAGAAAAGAAAAACAATTCAAGGACAATTTCATAGAACAAAACCAATCTAAGGTGGTACCTAAGCTACAAACTGCAAAAACAGAGACCATAATGAGTTTCAAAAAACCCCTGATAAGGATCAGTTCTGACAAAGAAGAGGATGACTGCCTCTTTAATAAAAAAAAATTGAACTTAGCCACGCTACTGTCACTTCATCAGCTAGTGTGTCCACATGGGCTGTGTGAAGGTTGGGCATGTGTACACGCATGCAGGCCTTATACAAGCTGCGTGTACCTCTGTGACTTCCAGAAATGAAAATGCATCCAAGCAAAGAAAGGTGATGAAACCAATTTAAAACAACCAAAAAGTATCCCCAGAACCCAAGAGATCCCAAGTATGGTTGCCAATTCTGTTGTGAGTGGGAAATCCCCCTAGACCTAATCCCCATTATTCTTAAGCAAATACAGAGTTAAGAAGATAAAGTGAACATACCTTATTTCTGACGTTTGATATCATCCCTCTTCACGCTTGGTCGCTCTTTGACTACAACTCTCCTCCCAAGGCTGACCTGCATTCACAAAAGACAAACAAAGAACTCCACATGCATTTGATGTACGGATTAATGGGTTAGATATTTAATCAACATGTATGCAATAAACAATGAAAACCTCATATGGTGGGACAGGAAAAGTGCTTCTTTATTATTAAGTTCACTAAAGCAACTTAAAATGATGAAGATAGCCACTGCTCCACGATTCTAGTCTTGGGATCCTCTTTTACTATGCACCAACTACTAACACACTTGCTTCTCTTCTTCGTTGAAATCACAAAATGGTTGTAGAATCTTGGGCAAAGGGGAATACAAATTCGGGTAGAGTTTCTTTACTATGATTTTCCTCCTTTCAAATGGGACCCCTACCCCTTCTTTTATAGGCTAGAAGGAACTAGGTATTTACTTGAATGACTGGCCATGCATGGTCGAAAGGTTTAGTTAACTTACCCAAAACTGTGTGTTCCATCAACAACTTTCCATTTTTCATGCTTTTGTAGGTACACACGGGCTGTAGTGGGTCAGCTAGAGTGTATACGTAGGCTGTAGTGGAGCAGGGCACATGGGCCTTCAAAAAGGGTGTTTTTAAGAAGAGTTGTTCAGTACTGGCTTGGAAAAAAAGGCATATGAGATGGCTTGATGTCAGGTAAGTATGTTTGGTGAAAATTAGGGTTATAACACTCTCCTTATGCTATTATGAAAGAAAATATAAAGAAAGAAATATAAAAGGCAATTGATGGGCTTGGAAAAAGTGCATTCCGGACGAAGGTACCACAAACCCTCTACAAAGGCACCCATGAATGAGAAACTATGACCCATTGTATGTCACGGTCCTTATTCCATTGAGTCTTGACCCCATCCACCTCATACACTTTAAATGGCTTAGAGAGGGACCTCTTGGAAGCTATTCTTGACCTAGGGAAAGATCTACCCAATAGGACACCTCATCAACCCTCCCATATTTAAGCTTGACAAGTCACATAGTGTCTTTGAGATGTTAATTGTTTGATATAGTGATCTTTGATGCACATGCTTAGATGGATTATTTATTGATTGGATTCACTTATCATGATGTTATGACTGGATATCCTTGGAGGGCATGTTCAGTTGTCTTTGCAGGACCTAGTTGGTGGATAATTTTGGGAGAACAAGACTAGCTTGGGATTCCATGGGGATACAAGCCCACAAGTTGGATGCTAGAGGCCTACATGCTAGATGAAATAGATCAGAATTGGATGAGCTTGATGATTACTTGGATGACCTAGCCCACCCCTTACTTTCCAAATTATTTTCCTAGAAGTGGAAAAACGTTCCACTTTTGAGCGTGATGGTGCAACTCCCCTTCCCTCCTAGGGGTTGCTTGATCTCCCGGTCTTGGATCTTCAAATAATAAGCCAGATAAAATACTCAGGCCTTCAATAGAACCTAAAAAATTGAAACATAGGTCCATTTGATGTTACCTACAGGTTCAAATTCCCCATGACCATGCTCTCTAACACTTATGGAAACACCAATTTGCGAGTACTAGATTTCGTGCTAGAATTGTTCTCTAATATGACGACAGGATGTGACCATGGGACAACTCCCTTCACCTCTTCACTCTTCAGAGATTTTGAAATTAGTTGAATCCTTTTCCTCAGACTCCAGATCTGCAAAATCACCCAAACCAGATCTATGGTCTGCGCTTCTCTGACATCCAATGACTGTGATCTACTTCGGTACTCCGGCCTTCGGGAGTTTCGAGTGTTACAACACCTTTTTATTCCAGAGTGTTCTATACCCAAAGATTCAAATACATCCTTTACTCTACTTCAGGTGACTTATGGTCAACTCTCCTCCACATCCTTTCTCCCGGAGTATCAATCCTCCGAAGTGACAGATCTTTTGCCACACGTCCTATTCCGATGGATGGCTCTGATGAACTCTGATGCTTTGACCTTCGAAAGTTCTCATGAATCCATTCTTCACTTTCCTCTGGAGTGACTTTTCTCCAGAGTAAATATCCACTCTCCACATGTTCCTCTACTCATCAATGACTCCTATTGACTCCGAACTTTGGGACTTTTGACCCTCAGAAACTTACTCAAAAATTTCCCCGGAGTGTTCTATCGCTGGACTGACAGATCTGTCGCCACGTGTTCCAACCATAGATGACTAGGATGATTCCTTAACTTTGGAGCTTTAGATGACTTCTGGTCAATGACTCCACTTCCTCCTTTCCCTTTTCCTCTGGAGTATGCACTTCCAGACTCCACGATCTAATAATGTGTATCCCTTTCAGATCGGTGGCCACAATTTACTTCGACAGTTTGGGCTTCAAGAGTTTTGGCTTCACCACTCTCATTTTCCTCTGGAGTGCTCTTCTCCCAGAGTACATGGATCTCTTCCATGTGTCCTTCATCATATTGATGGCCTTGATGGACTTCGCTACTTCACAACTTCAGGAGTTTTGATCTTTGCTCTGTAAAATATTCCGAAGCTTTGCCTCCCAGACTCTTTGATCTGTTGCCACATATCCTCCTTGATACCAACAATGCAGATTCACTTCGTAGCTATGGGATTTCGAAAATACCATACTTACAACAATTTCAAACCTCCAAACACTTGGAGTGACGAAGGACTCTAAGACTAATCTCCTTGCAACTCTTCCCAGATCTAATAGTCTGGAACGATTCCGCTTCCTCCTGAATGAATCTTTCTCGTTAATTTGGGGAATCTTAAAGGGATCCTCCCTATTTATTAATTCTCTCCGCTATCTCTCCTGAACTTTTTCTTCTTAAAACCTCTAACTCCCCAGAGCATTTCTTTGACACTTAGTCGAATTTTGACTTCCGTGCACACCTTGCAACAAGTCTCCTTCCACGACTCAACTTCTTTGTGAGTGACTATGCACACCTTGCAACAGGTCTTTACTCAACTCAATTTCTCCTCCTGAACAATAGAACTTAAGTATGTGTCTACCTGTGCACACCTTGCGAGATATTCTGCACTTTGTCTCAAACAAAGCTTCAATCTACTCCTCCTAAATTTCTGAGTCAAAAGATTCTGTCACACACTTCTTGCGAACACTTTTCACTCCATGCAAATAAAAGTTCAAGTTATCTCTTCTGATCTTCCGAGCTGGAAAAAACTCTGTCAACGCACACCTTGCGGACACTATGCACTCCTTGCACAGGCTCGTAGTACATAAAAAATTGAAACTTATCTAAACTCTCACAGATTCATACATTCAACCATGTAATGCATTCATAACATAATAACAAGTAATAACAGAGAAATACAATTAAACAACAATCCTACCATTCATTCATTTAGATAGACACAATAATAGCAACATCAGACATTTGGGATCAATGCTTCTCTGTTATTTTCATTCAAATGAAATGTACATGGGATCATACACTCTGATAAGTTCCAACAGTCTTTAGCTACAATAATCTTCAACAAAAATAACATTCAACAACAATAACCTTCAATAGCCTCATTTGGGAAACACCACATTTATTTTCCTCTTAAATGTTCCCCAATCTTTTCTATACTGCGCACTTCACCTAGGATCATAGTGCTGGACCTGCAATCTACAAAAATTCCTTCTAGGTTCCTGCATCCACTTATTAGTCCAAAAAATCTTTCTATGCATAGGAAAAACATATCTTTCTTCATTTCCATTAAATTTACTCAAATCAACTCTTTCTTTCAACTGTGCCCTAGCCTTCAAACTAGGACAAAATCTATTAAACATACTTAAATTCATGCTTTCAGAACAATTTTTTTTTCACTTATCTTTCTCTTACCAAAGAGCAAAGCTTGCCTCTTTTATAATCTTACCTCTTTTCTTCATAATAGATTACTTTCTTGGCACAAATCATCGCAAGTCAAGTAGAGTACTAGGCACTTCAGCAACAGACCTCTGCACAATTTTTTTTTCTTTACTTCAATTCCCAAAAATCACTGTTTCATGTCCCAGCAATATAACCATTTTTTGGCACAAGGGAATACCTAGGGTTCAATTATTAACAATGCACCAAACAAACCCTGACTACCGACCCTTTCAGAAACACCTGCAAAGTAGGCAACATCTCACCCAAGGTAGAAGCAGGGGGGGTTATAGGACGCAGGTGTTTGTAACCAGGTTGGGACATAGATCTGTGATAAGAGAACTTCACATAATATATTTTTAAATCTTAAGAAGTGAATATGCATTAGTTTATTAACCTAGCTAACATCGTAGAACATAATCAAAGACAGATAAGCGCAATAACAACAAACGATTATGCACCTTGAACACCTAACACTTATCACTTAGCACTATAAGTTAAATCTAACATTCATTTACCCTTAACATAAGTAAAGTACTTAAGCAACAAAATATCTATCCATTACACATCATAATCAAAGTACTAAGAAAATTCATAAAAAAAATGACACAGCACAAAGAAAACCACGAGACACCAGATATACGTGGTTCACCCTAGGGTGGGGCTACATCCACAAACCGGTTTGCCTCTTTATTATTCGCCAAAATATTACATTGAGTCACTCCTATGCACTAATGCACTAAGCCACAGAGTCAAACTCCACACAAGATAGGAGATCTGCACACTAAGTGCTAGATCCTCCTTCTTTACCTTCCAAAACTAGGTCACATGCACAGAGCCACAATCTCTTATCATGACACTTAGCACCTTCTAAAAAATTGCAGTCGAGCACAAAGCCTCGACCATACACATTCCTTCACATGCAACACTTCTTTTTCACAAATAAATTCTTACTTCTACCCTACATTCCTCTTTATTTATACTTTACAAGATCTTAAAATAAGCCCTAAACATGGGGAAAACCCATGGGACAACATCCCATAAACCCATTACAAAACCCTAGAAGACCCCTTACTGGGTCCACATAACTTTTAAAATAGGTGAGATCCGTGATCTCAGCTCTGCCTAGGCGCTCCTACTTCGAACAACGTGTCGAAGTCCAAAAGTGGGACAAAACTGACCAAAGTTTCCCCAAAAATTGGTCGAAGGCCAACAATCATTTACCACATGATTTCCTATCGACTTCTTCTCTATTTACCTCTTCTACTTGTTGTCAATGTCTTTACCATGACGAACCACCTTGACCTTTGACTTTGAATTTACCCGGTTGAATCACCTTGACCTTCAACTTGCTGTCTATTATCCCTATTATGTGGATAACTAAGGAGATGATGTCTCAAGGCCATCAGGGTGTAGATATGGAGTGCCGAGAGACTACATGACTAGCAATACCTTTTTCATATATGGAAAACCGAGTCACCACTATAGATGGTAACAAGTTTTCATATGGCATCTACCACACCAGATGGCTTCCGGAAGGTAGTGGGCCTTGATCCATGAGGTACAAGTTAGTATTATGGTGAGCATCATTTCAATATTCACGCCATTTGATTATGTTGCATCTTAGATTTCTCTAGATTTCACGATATGTTCTTGGACATTATGCATTTTTCCTTGCTTCACCTTGGTGGTTGACATTATGCCCTAGTAAGTGGTTTTCCTTGGGAATCGATTTGCTACTAGGAACCCCCTTAATGAGCCATCGTACCATTCCCGGCCATACTTATCACTTTCCATCATTATTCCCCTCCACTTCCTTATCTCTTGGTATTTTAGGGTATATTGACCCAAGAATGGGTTGTCCCTCATTCTATGGGAAGAAGGGGCTAAAGGCCCAGAGGGGTTAGTGTTGGGTAAAATATAAAAGTCTCATATAAACCTTCTAGATGCTTCGCCCAAGGATCACCCAAGAAAGCAATGAAACAATTATCTTTAAATAAAGGGGACCCATAATATAATAAAGAAATGATTGAAAGGTTATTTGAAGGATAGGAAGTCTCATCACAAGCCGACCGATCATGTCCATGGATATGTAGTGGTATGCCATTGTCATCATCTAGTCACCAAACTAGGGAAATGACTCTCAGTTGCATGGATGTGAGAAAGAGGGTCTCACCACGAGCCAACCTTCTCATTTCCATTAGGGGTGACATTTCCATCACATGGTCACTAAGTTATGGAAGTGACCTTCAATATCTCCTTATGCTATTAAGAAAGAAAATATAAAGAAAGAAATATAAAAGGCAATTGATGGGCTTGGAAAAAGTGCATTGCGGATGAAGGTACCAGACACCCTCTACAAAGGAACCCATGTATGAGAAACTACGACCCATTGTACATCATGAGACCTATTCTCATTGAGTCTTGACCCCATCCACCTCATACAATTTACATGGCTTAGAGAGGGACCTCCTGGAATCTCTTCTTGACCTAGGGAAAGATCTACCCAATAGGACACCTCGTCAGCCCTCCCATATTTAAGCTTGTCAAGTCACATGGTGTCTTTGAGATGTTAATTGTTTGATATATTGATATTTGATGCACATGATTATATGGCTTATTTATTGACTGGATTCACTTATCATGATGTTATGACTAGAGATCCTTGGAGGGTGTGTTCATTTGTCTTTGCAAGACCTAGTTGGTGGATATTTTTGGGAGAACAAGCTTATCTTGGGATTCCATGGGGATACAAGCCCACAGGTTGGATGCTAGAGGCCTACATGGTAGATGAGAGAGATCAAAATTGGAATTCCTTGATTATTACTTTGATGGCTTAGCCCACCCCTTACTTGCCAAAATTTTTTCCAAGGAGTGGCAAAACGTTCCACTTTTGAGCTTGATGGTGCAACCCCCCTTCCCTCCTAGGGGTTGCTTGACCTCTTGGTTTTGGATCTTCAAATACTAAGCCAGATCATCTCCTCAAGCATTCAATACACCCTAAACAATTGACACATAGGTCCCTTTGAGTTTACCTGCAGTTTCGAATTCCCCGCGATCCTGCTCTCTGAGGCTTCTGGCAACACCAATTTGTGAGTACTAGCTCCCATGCTAGACTCCTTCTCCAATATAACCACATGATTTTACCATGGGTCAACTCCCTTGATGTCTTCACTCTTCAGAGCTTTTGCAAGTAGTTGACTCCTTTCACCTGGACTCCAGATCTGCGAAATCACCTAGACTAGATCTATGGTCCATGCTTCTCTGACAGCCAACGACTGTGATCTACCTAGAGACTCTAGCCTTCGGGCATTTCGAGTGTTACAACACATTTTTATTCCAGAGTGCTCTATACATAGAGCTTCAGATCAAGTGCCACATACTCCTCTTGATCGATGGTTGAGATCCGTCCTTTACTCCACTTCGGGCGACTGATGGTCAATGATCCTCCACATCCTTTCTCCCAGAGTATCAATCCTCTAAAGTGGCAGATCTTCCACCACATGTCCTATTCCGATGGACAACTTTGATGAACTCTGACGCTCTGACCTTTGGCAGTTCTCGTGCTTCCACTCTTCACTTTCCTCTGGAGTGAATTTTCTCTAGAGTAAATCTACACTCTCCACATGTTCCTCTACTCATCAATGACTCCTATTGACTTTGGCCTTTGAGACTTTTGACCCTTAGAAACTTACTCAAAAATTTCCTCAGAGTGTTCTATCTTCAGACTAACAGATTTGTCACCATATGTTCCAACCACAGATGACTAGGATGATTCCTTACCTTTGGAGCTTCAGACGACTTCTGGTCAATGACTCCACTTAATCCTTTCTCTTTTCCTTTGGAGTATGCACTTCTAGACTCCACGATCTTCTAATGCGTGTCCCTTTCAGATCGATGGCCACAATTTACTTTGGTAGTTTGGGCTTCAGGATTTTTTTCTTCACCACTCTCATTTTCCTCCATAGTGCTCTTCTCTCATAGTACACAGATCTCTGCCATGTGTCCTTTGTCAGATTATTGGCCTTGATGGACTTCACTACTTCATGACTTCGGTAGTTTTGATCTTTTCTCTATAAAAATATTCTGAAGCTTTGCCTCCTGAATTCTATGATCTTCTGCCACGTATCCTCCTTGATACCGACAATGTAGATTCACTTCGCAACTACTGGACTTCGGCAATCCCATACTTACAACACCTTCAAACCTCCGAACACTCGGAGTGCCGAAGGACTCCAAGACTAATCTCCTTGCAACTCTTCCAAGATCTAACGGTCTGGAATGATTCTGCTTCCTCTTGAACAAATCTTTCTCGTTAATTTTTGGAATCTTAAAGTTCTCCTCCCTATTGAATAATTCTTGCCGCTATCTCTCATGAACTTGTTCTTCTTCACAACTCTAACTCCCCAGAGCATTTCTTCGACACTTAGTTGAATTTTTACTTCTGTGCACACCTTGCAACAAGTCTCCTTCCATGAATCAACTTCTCTATGAGCGACTGTTCACACCTTGCAACAGGTCTTTACTCAACTCAATTTCTCCTCCTAAACAATATAACTTAAGTATGTGTCCGCCTGTGCACACCTTGTAAGGTCTTCTGCACTTTGTCTCAAACAAAGCTTCAAGCTACTCCTCCTAAACTTCTGATTCAAAAGACTCCATCACACACTTCTTGTGGACACTTTGCACTCCTTGCAAATAAAAGATCAAGTTATCTCTTTTGAGCTTCTTAGTCAGAATAAACTCTGTCAACGCACACCTTGTGGACACTATGCACTCCTTGCACAGGCTCATAGAAGAGAAACAATTGAAACTTATCCAAACTCTCACAGATTCATACATTCAACCATGTAATACATTCATAGCATAGGAACAAGTAATAACAGATAAATGCAATTAAACAAAAAGCCTACCATTCATTCATTCAGATAGACACAGTAATAGCAACAATAAACATTTGGGATCAATGCTTCTGTGTTATTTTCATTCAAATGAAATGTACATGGGCTCATACACTTTGATAAGTTCCAATAGTCTTTATCTACAATAGTCTTCAACAACAATAAAATTCAACAACAATAACCTTCAACAACCTCATTTGGGAAACAACACATTTATTTATACAAAAGAGCTCATAGAGATTTTCCCTTCGACTACCTTAGTGCTATCCTATCAAATTAAAAGCTTTCAACTATACGGATTTATTACAATAAATGTTCTATATAGACAGATAAGAGAGAATGATTTATATCTGTACTTCCATTAGCTATATTAGAGGAAAATACATCCCCCATGGATATCATGGGATGGTTCAGCTCCAAACATTTAAGTTGTTCTTTAATTACAATCTTTTCAAGATATTACATGACATGCCCTTCTTAAATTCAAAAATAACTTCAAAATGAGTGCTAGGGTGCTGAGATGTCTTCCTCTTATGCTTTGATGATGACGCTCCTGCATCATACTCCTCTGGACAAAAATTCATGGACTACTCTCCATGAGCTCCTGCACTGACCTTCCATGCTTCTGAATATCTGCTTCATTTACCCAAATTGCATCTTCTATTGGGTTTCCTTCCCACTTTATGAAATATTCAAAATAAGTTTTCCTTTTGGTATTCTTACCAGTCCTTTGATATATGATCTTCTCCATCTTTGAATTTTCCTCTACATGCATTTGCCTCTCTCAATTGATCTCTTTATGATCTTGTTATCCTTTTGTGTCATCCTCCCTGTAAGGATACATGTCTGAAATGTTGAATATGGGTGATATACCCACGTCTTCTGGAACCTCTATCTCATAAGCATTGGCACCAAATTTCCTTAGGATCTTGCAGAGTCCTATATTCTTAAATTTCAATTTGTTATATGTTCCCCTTGGGAACCTTTCCTTCCTGAGATGTGCTAGAACTTGATCTCCCACTTCAAATTGAAGTTCTCTCCTATGCTGATCAACTCTACATTTATACTCTTTGCTATTGTTCTGCAACTACTCTTTGATCTGATTGTGAAGCTTCTGTATTTCTGCAGTGAAGTTTTCTGCTCCATCTCTTTTGAATTCATTCTTCTCCAGATATCTCAACTCTGATAATCCTCTTGGATTCATCCCATATACTATCTAAAATGGACTCTTCCCTGTAATTCTATTTGGTGAGTCATTGTATGCAAACTCCACTCTGACATAATTTGATCCCATTGGCTATGATGTTTAGTGACCAGACTCCTCAAAAAATTTCCTAAACTTCGATTTACCACCTCAGTCTATCCATATGTTCGAGGGTGATATGCTGAACTAAAGGACAAATCCATCCCCAGTTTCTTCCACAATGTTCTCTAGAAATGACCAACAAATTTAGTGTCTCTATCTGAGACAATACTCCTAGACAACCCATGAAGTCTTACAACTTCCTTGAAAAACAAATTTGCAATGTGTGTTGCTTCATTAGTTTTCTGGCATGGAATAAAGTGTTCCATCTTCGAGAATATATCAACTTAGATTCAAATACCACAAATATGGAATCACTTCCTCTTTGTGTTCTTGGAAATCCCAACACAAAATCCATTCTTATTGCATCCCAAGGCCTATCTAGAATAGGTAATGGTTGATACAATCCAATGTTCTATCTCTTTCCTTTTGTATACTAGAAAATATTGCATTTGTTTACAAACTTCTTCACTTCTTCCCTCATACCTAGCCAATAGTATGAACTGTTCAATTGTGCAAATGTCTTTTCATGGCCAAAATGTCCTGCTAGACCTCCACTATGTTTTTACTTCAATAGATTATCTCCCATTGAGAACTTTGGCATGCACATCTGGAAACCTTTAAAAACCAATCCATCTTGAATCAGATACTCTATCCACTAACTTCTGTCTTTGAGCATAGGATTTTCACATGCTTCATATGCCTCCTTAAAATCCATCACAGTACATATACTTAAGGTGTTCAAACCCTAAGGTTTTCACTTGAAATTCCTACAGAATCAGACATCTCCTGCTTAATTCATCAACAACTTTGTTAGCATTACCATAAATATGTTTAATGAAAAAAGTGAAATTTTGCATAAACTCTATCCACTTAGCATGTCTTTGATTTAACTTCTCCTGTCTAGTTATGAATTGTAAATCTTGATTATTGTTAAAACAAATTCTTTTGGAACAAAGTAGTGCCTCCATTTTTTCAAGGCTTGAATTATTGCATAAAATTATTTATTATATGTGGAGTACTTTCTCTTAGTGTCATTCATCTTCTCACTGAAATATGCAACATGCCTATTATATTGGCTCAAGACTACTCCAATTGCAACTCCACTAGCATCACATCTTACTTGAAATGTCTTCTCAAAATCTGGCAAGAGAAGAATCCATTTTTCTATTATCTTCTCCTTCAATATCCTGAATCTTTTCTCAGCTTATTCTGTCCACTTAAAATACTTGTGTCTCTTCTTCACCGTATCCATCATTGGTGCACAAATTCCACTGGAATTTCTAATTAACTTCATATAGAAACTCACTAATCCATGGAATATTCTCACCTCAAATATGGTCCTTGGCGATGGCCATTCTCTATTTTCTCTCACCTTCTCTAGATCCATCTTCAATTAATTTGAAGAGATTAAAAAACCCAAGTAAATGCTTCTCTAGATCCATATTTATCAACAACTTCTCCTGCTACAATCTCCTCATTACTAATGTCAGATGTCTCAAATTCTCTTCTTTAGTTTTACTGAAGACTAATATATCATCAAGATATACAATCACAAACTTACCAATGAAATCTTTCAATACCTCATTCATCAACCTCATAAAAGTACTTGGGGAATTTGTCAAGACAAATGGCATAACAAGTCACTCATACAACCCTTTGTTTGTCTTGAAGGTTGTTTTCCACTCATCACCTTCTCTCATCCTTATATGGTGATATCCACTTTTCAGGTCTATTTTTGAAATATAATTTTCTCCACTCAAACAATCCATTAAGTCATCCATCCTTGGTAAAGGAAATTTGTACCTGATGGTGATCTTGTTGATGGATCTTGAGTTTGTACACATTCTCTATCCTCCATCCTTTTTCGGACTCAACACAATAGGTACTGCGCATGGACTCAAGATTTACCTAACCAAACCCTTGTCCATCAATTCCTAGACTTATCTCTTTACTTCCTCATTCTCTTGAGGTGTCAAACTGTACGCTTCTTTGTTAAACAAAATTGCTCCTGGTATTAGATCAATGTGATGGCTGATACTTTTGATGGGTGGAAATGAGCTAGGTAACTCATCCACTACTATGTCAACAAAATTGTCCAACAACTCCTGAATTTCTTCAGTAATATCATCCATAGAAGTACTTGTAAGGAAAGCTCTAGGTTTCCTCACCACAAAAAAATTCATCTCCTGTTTCTTCTTGACTTCACTTAGGATTTCCTTCCCACTCATGAGAAGTATACTTGTGATGGCTTCTTCCTTTACATTCTTTTCCTCTATTGGCAATAACATGTGTGTCCTGCCATTCTTCTCCAAGGTATAAGTATTTTTTCTCCCATCATGAATGGAGTTTCTATCAAATTGCCATGGTATCCCCAACAAAACATGACATACATCCATGGGAATCACATCACACAAAATCTCATCTCTATATCCCCCTATTTTAAATTCAACTAGGCATTGTTTAATTACCATTACCTGGTGTCCTTTCTGCAACCATGAGAATCTATATGGACTCGGATGTGTAGTTGTCTCCAGCTCCAATTTCTCCACCATATCTGTGGATACTAAGTTATTAGTGCTCCCATTGTCAATTATAACCTTGCATACTCTGTCTTTAGTATTTCAAGCAGTTCTGAATAAAATGTTCTTCTACACTGGTTTTTCAACCTCTGGCTCTGTCTTCAAGAGAACCTTCTTCATCATTAAATATTTCCCATCTTCTGCACCTTCTGCCTCCACATTTCACTTCCGCACTTCCGAAATGTGAGCTCCACCTCCTCCTTATTTATTACATGTGTCCTGTCTTTCCACAGGCATAACACTTCACTTCTCCTCCTCTGCCACTTCCTCTTCCTCGAGGAAAATAATTTCTACCACCATACTGTCTTCCTCCATAACTTCCTCCTCTTTCTGAGTGTCTATGTGTTTTTTCGGTCACAACATTGGGATTCTGTTCCTTGTCATGGAAAATTCCCTTACCTCTATTTAGACTCCTTCTTCTGCCTCGTTGGCTCTGTTTTCTGGCCAACTTTTCTTTTGCCTTCAATGAAATATGATAAGTGTCCTCCACTGTCCTTACTGTCATCATGCTAATTTCATCCTAGATTTCATATCTTAGTCCATTAATATACCTGGAAACCTTTTAATCATCTTTCTCTCTCTATCTAGCCTTGATGTTCAACTTTTAAAACTCCTCTATGTACTCTTTCACTGTAATCCTTTTCAGTCTCAGGTTTTGCAACTTATTGAACAAATTGATCTCATAGTCCTTGGGTATGAATTTAGCCTTTAGCTTGGCTACCATTCTATCCCAATTGTTGATATTTTTCTTGCCTTTGCATATTATGTCAACCTGCAGTTCATCCCACCATAGTGATGCATGTCGCTTTAATCTTGTGAAATCATGTTTGACCTTTTTCTCCTCATTGACGTCTTCATAGTCAAAGTACTTGTCCATTGATCTTTTCCAATCCAACAATTCTTCAACATCTAAATTTCCTTCATACATCAGAATGTATATCTTTTCTCTATCTCCCAACTTGATAATCGCTTTCAACAAGCATTATTCTGCAGCGTCCTCTACTACATCTTCTTCAATTTCTACTTCTTTTCCCTCTCCATCACTAACATCTCCAACATCAGGTGATCTGCTTTGCACTATCTCCATAACATATAATCTTGCATGAAGTTCTCTCATCTCCCTTTCCACAACTCAATTTTCTACAATTGGCTCTACAAGTCTTCTAAGTGACATTGTCCTAACCTTTTATTCACACACAGAGAAAAATTTGAGGCTCTGATACCACTTGGTGAAACCCCCCTTCCCTCCTAGGGGTTTCTTGACCTCCCGGTCTTGGATCTTCAAATACCAAGCCGGACAAGCTCCTCAAGCCTTCAATAGACCCTGAACAATTGACACACAGGTCCCTTCAATGTTACCTGCAGGTTCAAATTCCCCACGACCCTGCTCTCTGGAACTTCTGGAAACACCAATTTTCAAGTAATAGCTCTCATGCTAGAATCCTTCTCCAATATGACCACAGGCTGTGACCGTGGGCCAGCTCCCTTTGCATCTTCGCTCTTAAGATATTTTGCAAGCAACTGACTCCTTTTCCTCGGACTTCAGATCGACAAAATCACCCGTACCAGATCTATGGTTTGCGCTTCTCTGACAACCAATGGATGTGATCTACTTTGAGACTCCGACCTTTAGGAGTTCAGATCATTATAACACCTTTTTCTTCCGGAGTGCTCCTTACCCAGAGCTTCAGATCAAGCACCAGATTCTCTTCTTAACTGACCGTTGAGATTTGTCCTTTACTCCACTTCAAGCGACTTATGGTCAATGCTCCTCCACACCCTTTCTCTAGGAGTATCAATCCTATGAAGTGGCAGATATTCCACCACATGTCTTGTTTTGATGGACAATTCTGATGAAATCCGATGCTCTGACATTCGGGAGTTCTCGTGCTTCCACTCTTCACTTTCCTCCAGAGTGACTTTTCTCCATAGTAAATCTACACTCTCCACATTGTTAGCACTCTGTAATTTGCCCAAGGATGTGGAGGCAGTCACATAGGCAACATCAAAACCACTTCGAGTCTTGGATCTATCCCTCCAAGACTCAGAGAGGGATCTCTCTGTCTAATATAACTTTGTTTTAAGAGAATATTAGGCTAGCTATGCAGAACATGGGTTTGTTTATGGATTTTGAGCTGGTTTGGTTAAGGCATAAAGGAC
This sequence comes from Picea engelmannii, assembly GCA_009831015.1. Classification (NCBI taxonomy): domain Eukaryota; kingdom Viridiplantae; phylum Streptophyta; class Pinopsida; order Pinales; family Pinaceae; genus Picea; species Picea engelmannii. Next base: position 80,674 of record ML790978.1, read on the forward strand.
CATTGGGCGACATGGAGTCAATGATAAAGATGATAGATAAATGAATAACTAAAACAAGATATAACCAGGCAATATAATCATGCAAGTGGATTCTTTGAGCTTATAGAATGGGAAAGGAAGAAAAGGTTGGAATTCATTTCAAATGTAGAGTAGAGTACAGCTGAATTCTACACTTCAAACTTGGAAGAAAACATAAATATCATTTAGAGCCAGCACAGGGTGTCAAGAACAAATCCTGCACATTATCTTCTCATAGACAATACAGAAAGAAAAGTATGTGAAATAGGAAAATAATGAGTTACATAAGGGAAAAATTCACCACTTAAACACAACACAGGAATCTGGAAAAAGTGCCTTTGTATTCATTCATAAAGTCATTTACAGGCTGCTGATCATCTTGACAAAACAAAGAATCATGTTTCTATATTATCTTCCCCAGTGGTACCTCCAGGTCCAACCCCTTTACATTAAAATCCTATGAATAAATAGGGGATATCCCCCAATAAGTTGTGTGAGTTAGATTTAACCACCTCAGCCAAAAATAACAAGAAATCCCCAAAAATCTGGAACTGTCCGCCATGAAAGACGGGCCTAATTTCTGCAAAAAAGGGGTCCTAACAGACATCTGTTTCTATTCAACACTGACACCTGGGAAAAAAATGAAGGAGTTTATTATATATGGGCATGTTTTGGACAAAACAATCCTTTGGTTTCTGAAAATTCGCCTCCATATGGCCGTAACAGCTCTCACAAAATTAGGATTGTGACGGAAAAATGAAAAACTGGAAAAGAGGGCCTTGAATATGGATTCTATTATCCCTTCTCGTAGCACTTTTGAAAAAAATGAGAGAGTTTTTTGTTCTTCATTCCGTTCTGAGAAAAAACCTCTCTCGTATTTTGAAAATCCGTCTTCATTTGCCCATAATCGCCTCTGGAAAAAGACATGCTGAACAGGCAAAAAATGGTGAAATTTGGGAAGAGCGGTTTTTTTTTTTGGGAAGGCGGTATTCTGGACCCCCCCTG
>ML790978.1:88965-108179 GCA_009831015.1 Picea engelmannii
GGTTGGAGCCTCCTTCCAGTTGCAGCTGGAAAACAAAGGAAGTTGGTGCTTCCAATGAATGTAATTCTTCAAGACATATAAGAAAAAACATTCCTTGGTTTTCTCCCGATTTGGGTTTCCACGTAAAACACTGGTGTACTGTGTATGTGTATGATTGTTCATTTGTTGATTGCTTATTTATTACTGCTCATTATTGAATAATAATTCTACATTGATATAACATTTGAAGAAAAAGGATTAAAATTACGTTATTACTGATTCACCCCCCCTCTCAGTAATCCAACAGGCTTGTGTGTCTGAAACTTGTACAAGGAATGGTTTCATAAAACAACCATTCTAGACCCCCCCCCTCTCATTAAACTTCAGATGGAGAGGGGGGGTCCGGAAAATTTTACCTCCATCGATTTAATTTGTTTGATGTGAATGTATGTACGAGGTGGGTAGGACTTAGGATAGGTTTAGTTTTTATATATTTTGATTTATGTTTGTTTTTTGTTTGTTTTTTAAAATTTGTTTTTATTATATTTTATATTTTGTTATTTGGTTTACGTTTATGTTTTTTATTTAAATGTTTTATATTGTTTTGTGTTTTTATAATTTGTATTTGTTTTATTTAATGTTTGTTTTGTTTGTTAGTTTTATTTTTGTATGTTTTATTTTGTTTTGTTTTTAATATTAATTAATAAAACATTAACCTAATTTATTAGTCAATTAATTAATTAATTTTTAACAAGATTTAACCTAGGTTATTTTACTAATTATACTAACATTATTAATTAATCTAATTAGCTTATTTGATTTTTCCGTTTATCCTAAGTTCATTTATTCATGAATGGGTGGCGGGATAATGGAGGATGATGTCATGAGGTGATGGGGTATGTCAGGAAATGATGAATGGTAAGTGATGGGAGTTGGGACTAATAGATTCCTTCCATGTAGAGATAGGGGCCCGCCAGAAAAACATTCCATTCCAGACCCCCCCCCCCTTTCCATTAAAAGCATACCAATCGGGGGGGTCCGAAATTCAATCTCAGCCGTTGATGAAAGCACTGGTGCTTCGGCCATTTAGATGTGTGCCTTTGTTATCTCCGATTCTGGACCCCCCCCACCATTAAATGCAGAACAGTCGAGGGGGTCCAGAATCCAATGTTAGCCGTTGATCTATGTGCTGCTAGATTGACCGTCGATCTAAACGCGTTCTTTATTCTCTAGGTGTGAATGCAGCAAAAACTTAGGCTTTAGCACTTTTTGTGGGTTTTGTGCACTTCTTCCCTTGGTTTTGTCTCCATGGGATTAGGAAACACCACTCAACGTCAACAATCATGAATTTTCTTTTCTTTTCCTTTCCTTGAAAATAATTTGTAGAAATGAAATATTATTTGCAAACCAAAATACACCCAGAGTGGAAAAATTTCCAGTCACTAGATGATACTATGGATTATTGGGTTATAACACACGTGTTCCTCTACTCATCAACGACTCCTGTTGACTATGATCTTCAGAAATTTTGACCCTCATAAAATTACTCAGTAATTTCCATGGAGTTTTCTATTGCCGGACTGATAGATCTATTGCCACGTGTTCCAACCACAGAAAACTAGGATGATTCCTTACCTTTAGAGATTCATAAAACTTATGGTCAATGACTCCACTTCCTCCTTTCCCTTTTCCTCTAGAGTACGTACTTCTATACTCCACGATCTGCTAACGTGCGTCTGTTTTAGATCGATGACCACAATTTACTTCGGTAGTTTAGGCTTTGGTAGTTTTGGCTTCATCACTCTCATTTTCCTCCAGAGTGATATTATCCCAGAGTACATGGATCTCTGCCACGTGTCCTTCCTCAAATAGATGACCTTGATGGACTTCACTAATTCATGACTTCAAGAGTTTTTCTCTTTGCTCCATGCAAATCTTCTAGAGCTTTGCCTCCTGGATTCTACGATATGCTACCACGTATCCTCCTTGACACTGACAGCCTAGAATCACTTTGGAGCTACGAGACTACAACAACCCCATGCTTACAACACCTTCAAACCTCTGAAAAATCAGAGTGTTGAAGGACTCTAAGACTAATCTCCTTGCAACTCTTCTCAGATCTAACAGTCTGGAACGATTCTGCTTCCTCCAGAATGGATCTTGCTTGTTAATTTGGGGAATCTTAAAGGGATCCTCCCTATTGAATAATTCCCACCTCTATCTCTCTTGAACTTTTTATTCTTGAAACCTCTAACTCCCTAGAGTGTTTCTTCGACACTTAGTCGAGTTTTGACTTCTGTGCATGCCTTGCAAAAAGTCTTCTTCCATGAATCAACTTCTCTGTGAGCCACTGTGAACGCCTTGCAATAGGTCCTTACTCAACTCAATTTCTCCTCCTGAACAATAGAACTTAAGTATGTGTCCTCCTGCGCACACCTTGCGAGGTATTCTGCACTTTGTCTCAAACAAAGCTTCAAACAAATCCTCCTGAACTTCTGAGTCAAAAGACTCTATCACACACTTCTTGTGGACACTTTGTACTCCTTGCAAATAAAAGTTCAAGTCATCTCTTATGAGATTCTGAGTCAAAACATACTCTGTAAACACACACCTTGCAGACACTATGCACTCCTTGCACACGCTTATAAAAGAGATACAATTGAAACTTATCTAAACTCTCACAGATTCATACATTCAACCATGTAATGCATCCATAACATAAGAACAAGTAATAATAGATAAATGAAATTGAACAGAAAACCTACCATTCATTCATTCAAATTGACACAGTAATAACAACACCAGACATTTGGGATCGATTCTTCTCTGTTATTTTCATTCAAATGAAATGTACATGGGCTCATACAATCTGATAACTTCCAACAATATTTAGCTACAATAGTCTTTAGAAACAATAACATTCAATAGAAATAACCTTCAACAACCTCATTTGGGCAACAACACATTTCTTTATAGAAAAGAGCTCATAGAGATTTTCCCTCCAACTACCTTAGCGCTATGCTATCAAATTAAAATCTTTCAACCACTCAGGATTTATTACAATAAATGTTCGATACAGATAGATAAGAGAGAATGCTTTAGATCTATACTGCCATTAGCTACATTAAAGGAAAATGCATCCCCCATCGATCTCATGCGATGGTTCAACTCCAAACATTTAAGATATTCTTTAATTACAATATTTTCAAGATATTACATGATATGCCCTTCTTAAATTCAAAAATCACTTCAAAATGCATGCTAGGGCATTGGGCTGTCTTCCTCTTATGCTTTGATGACGATGCTCTTGCATCACTTGACGTCATGATCTTGGGGGCTAGGGCATGGTGGTGAGGTTCCACTCTTTGACACATGGAAGTTTTGAGGAGAATAAGGTCTTCACCATGATATGAGTTCCTAGATGCTTGACACATGGAATTTGGAGGCCCATCCATGCTTCTCCAACACCAACGATTTCCTCAAAGTGGAAAAACGTCCCCTAAAGAGGTGACGTCCTCCTAAATTAGAGTTTAATTTGTGCAAAAAGTGAAATTTTAAGTGAATTGTTTTATATTACTTTGTTAAGGGGTAAATATTAGGGTTGTTGACCCCTAATATTGTGTTTTAATCCTTAATTTGTGGACAAACTATGTTATCTACTTTTAGTATAAATAGAGATCATAAGATCTCATTTGGAAATATAACTCCCCCTCTTGTGAGAGACTTGGTATGGACTTTTCGGCTCTCTTGGCTATTTTATCTCTTGTGCACTTGTTTTATGGCTATGTTATGAATGGTTCATGGAGGAAGACCTAGTGTATCTTTGGAGGAAGACCTAGCTCTTGTGGTGAATTGTCTTAGCATTTCTCTTGATCTTCGTATGGTTTTTACTCTCTTGCTATCATTTAATTCAAGACAAATATTTTTATGATAGGATATAGGTAGGAATTATAAGGGCATACACCCCCACCATATCCTTCATCATTTTATTTTCTTCATCTCATTGGTTAAGGGTTTGTGAAGAGAAGTATACATGCATACACCCTCTTAGCTTAAACCCTTGCTTAGAGAAACTTGCCTTGGGAAGTAAAATGGCTTACACCCCCAAGGAGGTAGCTTATATAAGATCCTTGTGACTCCATTAACGCAAATAGTAAAGGCACTAGTCATTGATTTGTTGCATTGGATAAATAAAATATTGCATTGGGAAACGTGATTTTCGATCATTTTTACTTCTTGCAAAGTGGATTGTTTTCCTTGTTCCTTCGACACCTCACAACCACTAGGTAGTCCCCATATAGGGGGTACTTATTTCTGCTGTTACAAATTTTTATCTTCAGCCATTAGGGCTGAAGAAACCCTAACTTACTTGCTTGAATAACTCTCTTATCAACCATTGGATTTTGCTCAAAGTTTGCACACTTGTTCTCCTTGGTCTAGCGCAATTTTTGGCAAGGTTTGAGGAGATTTCAGTGGCTAATTTTCTTGCTGTAATAAATTGAACGTTATCCATAAGGCTGATATAATTTTCTGTAGACAAGTGTTTACAACAACCTTATACTTTATGCTAAGAGTATTGGTTTTTCATCTTGAGTTTAGCTAGTCATTTACTAGTTTTTCTCTTGCATTTTCTACTTGATATTTAGCATTTATTGAGCAGATTTTAGTACCTTTTTTCTTGATTATATATACTGTTATCTATTGATGCAAATTAAGAACAAAAATATTAACTTGTAGATCCAACTAATATATACTATTGAAAAGTGTATTTTCTTGTGTCTCGGGCAGGTACAATCATCTGGAGAAGTGTTATACTTGTGGGGAAACAATTAATTGACTTGTAAGGAACCTCTTTCCACCTTTCACTCTACTTAGACTTGAACTATAGGGGATTCATTTCCATCCATATTCATATCCATCTCAACCCCACAAGGGTCATCGAGATCTCCTCCCTAGAGTGACCTAGTCACTCTTGAAGTGAAGGACCTACATCGAGGTGACATTGGGTGTAGGATTCCCAAGTTGTAGCACTTGTTAAATGGTTGGGTCAGGATTTTCCCAACCTACAACTTGCACTATACATTTTTTTCTCCATTTCCAGGGAGGATTTTTAATCCTCTTCATACCATAATGACACTTTGGTAAGCTATCCCAAATCTTTTCCCTTAGCTTTCCCAACGACTTGTTGACGGGCGAAATTGACCGTCCATCAACTGGGAGAGTGGATCCAGTCCGGGGTTGTCTAAATAACCCAAGTCGTTTGGGATAACCCACCCTGATGGGTTTAGCAGCTCCGTTAGCCAATCTAAGTCCTAAGAAAACAAAAAGAAAACTACTCTAAATTAACTAATCTAAATGAAAAAATAACAATTAAAAGAAACTAATAAACAATCTAAACTATTATATATACAATTTACTATCTAATACTATGATAATTCTATGAAATTTAACATTCAACTATTAACTGAATCAAATCTTAATCACAAATGTACAATATTTACAAGTTACAGATTTAAATTAAAACCTGCAAAAATTGTTTGTAATCTGTCCTAAGACAGTGAAACTATTGTTTTTTTATTTTTATAATTTTATGAAAAAGAAATAAAATTAAAAACTAACTATCTAAACTAAGCAACTAAAACACTAACTCTAACTACAAATCTAAACTATACATATATCTATCTAAACTAATTAAATTATACTAATAAGCTAACCTGTAATAACGCTTTCCAATTTGTCCTGTGTAATGAACCCAGGTCAGCTGTTCAATGGGAGGAAACCCGCATCAATCCTCTACCAGCCTCTAGTAAACAGTAAGTAGCAGTGCTCTTTTGAATATCGATAACAGAACAAACAAGACATAAAAGTTACATCAATCTTATAATTTACAAATCATAACATTTAGAAAAATCTGCGTGTAAGGATTTGTACAAAATGATTCAATTAACGAAGAAGAGAAATCTGTGATTCATTAACTGAAACAAATAATTGTTGTATTTTTAAATGATAAAAGAGATCATATATGGATAACACATTAATCAAGTCACATCAACCTGCAATAGATTACGATAGCTAAAGTAGTCTATAATCAACTGCAAAATGATATGAATAAAACTTGAAACAAAAGTTTGATATATTGAAAGCGAAAGCTGTTACAAGACATCAACTTTCATCTCAGTTTGTATCATAAATCCATAGTCTGGTTCTCCCATAGTGAGGGTGATGAGTTTATTACAAAAAATGACAAGTATTTAAAGACCTCCCACAGGGTAAAACATCATTGTGGGAGTTATCAAAACAATTTACCAAATCTAGGAAAATATCCCAAGTCTCTATTTCTAACTCAAACTAACAACTTAAAAATAAAAACTACATCTCATAAATATCTCCTATATTGTCACAGCATGCCCAAATTGATCATTGCAATTCGTATGTACCTGAACAAGGACAAGAATAGACAATATTAGAGGATATTTTATCAATAAAATTGACAAAAATCTAATTTCTAAGACTAGCTACAGAATCTTGCGATTCTGTAGCTGGTCTAAATTGAACACAGAATCATATTAAAACCAATTCAAAACTCAAAGAATTAAATTCAAACAATTAAACAAGTATCTAATTGCTATTTGAAAACCAACGAATCATTCAAATAAAAAACTGTTATACTAATTTGAGAGAAAACAAGATTATGATTAATCGAATGATTACAGAGATACATGTACTTTGTTCCATTTGTTATCACAATTTTGGGTCAACAGAATCATATTGGATAACTCAAAAACAATGAAATCATTTTCATGGACCAATTGAAATCAACACCAACAGTTTATGTTGATTCAATTATCAACAAGATCATTATCGAATCCAAACAAAATCAACATGATCATTTTCAAATTGATATAGATATATTAAACATAAACAAACGATCATGCTAATTATGGCACACAATAATCACTTGCAGATCCAATCAAAGAAGAATGAATCGAAACGGTTTGAGGCTGACATAATCGTTATGAATTAACACTGTTTCCATGATTTTAGCAAATAGATATTCAGCACAGGCCAAATGAGAATATCGATTCAATACAAAACAAAGTCGTTTTTGCCAAATCGAAGTCGAACAGAGTTGTTTTCTTGATTTAAAAGATTACATCATATTTATTAAACCAATCATTAATAATGATGCATAACATATCTAAAGGATCATAACAATTCAAGCCCACGAAATCGTTCCAAAATCAAACCATAAAAACTAAATCAGAGCCGATATAATCCAACCAAAACGAAATCGTACCAAATCAAAACATAGCCGTGCTCTGATTTTAGCACAAAGATCTCTTTTACAGGTCATAAGCAATCAAAATCTAAACGAAATCAAACCCCATTGATTTGGTTAATTCAAACCAACAGAATTATTCAAAAGGAATCAAACCCAAGTCAAAACCAATCAATCGCTTCTACTAAATTGGGCACGACAAAATCGCATACCAAAATCATAACCATATTCAACTTTAGTAAAATGAATCTATTGTACATGATCCATGACACAACCGTTTTTGATAATCAAAACTATGACAGAGTCATTTCGAATAATGAACAGAGCTAACTGAAAATCAAAAACTAATTCATTATATTAATCCAATCAATTCATAAAATGAAATTGATATTGAAATTCATACCTGGATAATCAACAGACAACTTGGTCATGATAATTTGGAATTGATGAAGGCAGTTTCCGATTCGACATTCCTAAAAACGATTGAACCAGTGGTTTTCTGCTTCTTTTCATTAGCTTGAAACCTGTCCCTTTCTCTCGACAGCACGGTGACTTGGTTCTCTAAAGACTTGATCTTCGATTGTAATAAGGGAACGTCGACATAGTAGCGCTCAAGCCACACATTACATTGGCTGCATGATGTCTGTTCAGGCTTCGAAATTGCAGGCGAGGGTTTGTTTAAATCACCGAGGGTTTCATTATGAAGCTTGATTCTTGGGTAGTTAGGATTGTTCTTTAGGCATGGGGGAAAATTAGAAACATAGTCATAGGGTGGCTCGGAGCACAAGCCTTGGGAATAGGGGTACTCTCCAGCTAGGAAGCGCTCAATATCGGAGTCCAAGTCTTCGCTGAGAACTATGGGCTTTTGGTCGACGCTAGGCTTAGGTTTATTCCAGGCCAGTCTCGATATCAATCGAGCATTCTTTTTACCCTTGCTGTTGACAGTAGGGTTACCCTTGACTTTCTTACTTACATGCTTCTTTATAGCCTCAACCTTGTCTGTTATGATGTCAGGTAGGTCAATATCAGGGCCAATCGAGGGTTTTGGAGAGGGTAGAAGGGCATGGAATGGAACAGGTGGCCCGACCATAGTCTCACTGACCACGGACTTGTCGATTTGGACAGACTCTGAATCAACAAAGCCATTTCTAGATAAAAAGGCTTGCCAATTATCGCCATGAAGGTTTAAATGGTGAACGACGATGAGTCTAATCAAGCCATGGTGAAACAAGTTGCTATCAGCCTTTTCGAGTTTGAACCTCTTAGCCATTTTGTAAGGACTATGCAGAAAGTAAAATGGCATGTTCAATGGATAGCCCATGAAATTCATTAACAGTCGAAGGTGATAAAGAAAAACCAATCCATACCGACCCACACAGGTCACAAATTGTTTAACCATTATCAAAATATCGTGCCACCTAGGTTTAAGTGTGGAAATAGGCATACCTTTGTCACAGGATGTAACCTTTCATGATACGAATAGAAAAGGCCATGGTACTTCATCAACTTTGGAGTTCTTAAACCATCGCTGGCCTGTGGCTGCTAATCTTGTGGCAGAACTTATGAATTCTTCATCAAGTTCAAATTGAATGTCACCTACTTTATCCCTACGCCCATCAAAGGTAAGGGTGAATTGTTGTGCAACAAAAAGATTGAAACCCTCGAACCTCTGTATAAACACCAACCAACCATTGTCCTCTAAATCCTTACTAGCATTATCAAACAGTAACAGAGCTTGATTACTGTTTGGCTCAATTCGCACCACCGGTGCCATAGAGAGGAGCACACGGTGAGCGATGTGAACGAACCAGGGTTTGAATCACAACATACGCAGGGGAAAAATGCTCATAGGCTTACCCGAAACTAGCAGAGGTGAAATAGGGATAGGGGAAGACATTAATGACATAGTGTGCGAAGGTGGTGGAGCTATTTCATTACATGCAAAACAGTCATATCTACAGTACAACCGCCGACACAAATAGCTATTCAACCCATTGTTAACAATTATGCCATTCAATCAACCAGTGAAATCAATGGTAAGTGGATTAAAAATTTGCGTGAACCATAGTTTTACCATAGTTTTAAAACTAAACAAATGAATCAAAACCAATACCAAGGGTTTGACCATACGAACTATGTGTTGTATGAAACGATTTATACCAAGGGTTTAACCATAACACCAATGCGTTTTTATGTAACCAATGTGCCAAGTGAATTGATCAAAGAGCATATAAATCCAATCATCAATGCATCACAAACTCAATCACTCACGAAATTATCAATCTAAGAATGCCAAATGAGTATAAATCAAGGGGTCTTGCCAACTGTATAATGATAAGTAAATTAGAAACTCAATGGGCATATCGAAAAGAATGATCACAACAATTTAGAGAAGATTTTAATGTGACTTTGAAAACCAAGTTTTCACGCTTGCATTCGTGAAAACAAGAACAAAGGTAAGTGTGCACATGGCGCAAAAATAATAGTGTCGTTTTAATGAAGGATTGCGATGGAAATCAAGGTTTGTGAAGCACTGGTGTAGGCAACTCATAAGGACAGTAGAAAAATGTGAATTGGCTACCAACACAACTCCACCTAAGGAATGTTCCCTTTCCACCTTTCTTGATTGAGTTCATTTTGAAACTCATCTAGTGAGTACACCTTCCTAGAACCATTCCTTTCCCTCTTTCCCCCTTTCCATCCTTTGAGGAGCCTTGATCTCATCTGGTGACTCCATTGAGGTGTCCTTTCATTCAATGGGAATATGGAACCATGGGATAAAACCCCATCCATAAATTTCTATGCCTCGAAGAAGGAAATTTTACATATGGAAAAGGAAAAGGATGCCAATAAATCTGCTGAGGAAATGATGAATTTCATACGAGAATTATTTCTTTCCCTTGACGATGAAGAAGTATTATAAGAACAAACATATGAAAAAATTCATCAAGAAGAGAACACAATGAGTTGTGACCCTTTCAAAGACCTTGAAGATTCTTTATTCCATGACCTTGAAAGTGAATAAGTGTCAGATGAAACCTTGGATATGAGAGATCCCCTTGAATAAAAGAAATCAAAGAACTATGCACTTAGAATCAAGCCTCTTGTGACGAAGAGGCGATGGAGGGGCTTGTCTATAAAAGGAAAGAAGAATTATGATAAAGTGCAACATAGTGAGGCACCACTATCTTTGATCCCACTCAATAAAGGTGAGGTTGTCCAACCTTGTTTACTTCCTAATGTTGAATAATCTATGAGTCTCAATGATAAATAATTTGAAGGTCCAGTTGAAGAAGTCCATGCCTTTTCTCCTCCTGCATACAAAGAAAAAAGGATGGTAATTCTCAATCATACTGATGGTCTTCTGAAAGTACCCTTTGATATGGTTTATGAGCCTATAGACATTTTCATACAGACTGGAAGATGTAGTTGGGATCTTATTTTTCTCAAATTTGTTAGAGACCCCATCTATGAAATTGAGGGTAGCTCTCTGTAACACCCCAGGTTTTGAACCCCCATTTTAAATAATGTATTGTTACAATGTTGAGAGGCCTGAGTTCCCAAATAATTATTTAAAGGGCCAATATGCCAAAGAAATGTAATGCTTTTATGATTATTAATAATAAACACATCGCTGGATACTAAATGAAGAAGGAATAGAGTTATAGGGGGCTATGATTCCACAAGAGAGGGGGCTTGAGAGGCTAAATGTTTATTCCTATGTTAATTACCTTTTTGTCTAAAGGGGGGAATCGGTTACATGAGCTTCTTACGGAGGCTAGGAGGTGCTTGATTTCCCCACAAACATACTTAAACCCACCCCTGGTCCGATTGTGGGGTTGATCATTGGCTTGTCTGCTCCGTCACCTTTGTGTTACCTCATTCTTACCCTAACACACTACCATGCACTTACCTACCTCCTCCATCCATACTCACCTGTGTATTGGTCTCGGAAAGGGGGAACAAACTGTCAAATAATTAGCCATGGGATAGTTGGCTATAGTGGCCATTGGTGTGATCGAGTCATTCCTTGAGGCCTACATGTATGAGATGTAGTGGCCTGTGTCCATCATGGCTCACAACTGTGAGTCCTGAGAGTTCCAACATTGAGATTTTGGACCAGTTGCATCGGAGGCCCGAATAAGGAGAAGGACTGGCTGAGGGACTGCATGGAAGAGAAAGGTGGAGGTCCGTTATCTTGGGTGGTGCAAGATGGGTAGAAGATAGCTGGGTACTTGGATTGCTGTGAGTGTTGGGAAGCCTGTGAGAGCTTGAGAGTTGATTGTTTTGGGAAGCCAAGTTCACTCTGGAACCGTCCTTGTGGATTCATAGCCATGGATCGGGGGTGACACTGTTTTTGAGATTTGGAGTAGTAGTGTCTACGGTTGGGTGGAACGTCCTTGGTCTGCAACCAGTTGGTGTCATATTTCACAAATATAAGTTCTCTCTGTTGTGATATTATTATCTGTGTATGAATGTTTTTCCGTTGTATATTTAATTATCGTTAATTGAATTTTTAGAACATGCATACTTGTTGGATATTACTGTGCATGTCGTTAATTCTCTTATCTTATGCATCTTTAAAAAATAAAGAAGGTATCGATATGAGAAAGAATTCCAAGGGTGGACTTGCAGGTAGCATACCCCGACCTGTGGTTGGCGGGGTATGTTACAGATTGGTTTTAGAGCCTTAGGTTGAAACACCAGGCCGGTATGGGTTGGGTCTGTTGGTTAGAGTCTCATGGTCAAGATCAAACTTTGACCATGAAATTGAAAATCTCAGGAGGAATGGCATTGCATAAGCTATGCAGGAGACAAAATGTCATAGATCCTCTGTAAGGGTTCGAAGGATTGTGACCGTTCCTTTTGAATTCAGGAGCGATCACCACTGAAGGATCAGGAGATATTCGAGATCGTTGGATGGGAGGATAGGTGAACATGGGGTCGTCTGATAAAAAGGAAGCATGGTTAAGGTCATGACCATCATATCCTATTGGAGAGAGAGATCAACGACCAATAGGCATTGTGGGGAACCAAGTTGCATGGGAGTTAATTTCCCAAGGTGGTCCTGCAATTCAAACCATGGTTTCACCAAGGGGTTACGTGTCAGTGTTAGGAGAATTGCGGGGTGAAAATTGGGTTACTCCAAACCACCGATGCACACCCTTTCAAATTGAAAGGCATGCAATGATGTGACATGTTATTGCTCGAGTGATGAATCTATGAAGGCTGAAGTAGTTGGGAACCATCAATCTATAGGAGGACACGCGTCCACTGATCACATGCTCTAGATAAAACACTCCAGCAAAAAGTGAGTGAGGAGAGGGTTTGAAGTTTGAGACTTCTGAAACCTAAAGACCTGAAAGGATCTCGACCATCACTCTGCCAAAAGATACATGTCACCAAATCCAAGGCTTCAGATGAAAGCCAGTGGGGCCAGACAAGTTTTGACAATTGATATTTCCGGAGTCCCGAGTCCCGAAGGAATCATAGCCGTCGACCCATGGAGACACGCATCAGAATATCACAAGCTTCAGACAAAAATTTTTTTTAAGGAAAAAGGTTCAAGTTTGAGATCTCCGAAGTCTGGAGCCCCGAAAAAAAATATAGTCGTCAGATTGAGGAAGACACGTGGAGCAGATCTGTGAAATTTGGGTGAAGACCTGAAGTGAATCTTAGTCATTTGATCTAGGAGGAAACGTGGTGACAGATTGGCCAGTTTAGGAATTCAGGGTTTGGGAGAATTGGAAGTGTGCTAGTATGAAAACTCCCGAAGTCCCGAAGCCCGAAGATTCTAAGTGGTGGGGCACAATGATGTTACTTGGAGGTAATGTGGACCCCATAATTATGAAACAACATGGATTACAAATGTCACCTAGGATGACATGGACACATGGGATGTGTGTCATGTTTTAGTAAGATTTGAGCATTTGGAATATTGAAAATTCGATTATAATGTGACACGTGTCACTCACCTGATTGGGCCACGTGTTTTCTTCCATAATTTCTCCACATGGCGACAGATCATGTAGTCTGGAGACTGGGCACTCTAGAGGGGAAATATGTGAAAATTTGCATTGGTTCAGAAACTCCCAAAGGCCAGAGTACATACCAACCATTGATTCTAGGAGACACATGTGGAAGGATCATCGACTTCAGGTGAAAGAACTCTAGGAGGAAGTGTAGGAGGGAATTTGGAAACTTCCAAACCCTAAAGAGCTGAAGCAATTCACAACTATCGATCTATGGGAAGACACATGTTGACAGATCATGATTTTTGAGTAAAAACATTCCGGGAGGAGGCAAGTGAGAAAATTTTAGACTCCTGAAGCACAGAGTTTAGAAGTGGATCTCGATAGTTGATCGTGAAGGAGGACGTGGACCGTTGATCTGGTCCTGGATGGAATTTCCAAAGTCCCAAAGCTCTGGACAAGCACTTTTTCAGCTAAGCACAGGGTCATGGTCATGGACATATACATATTGAGAGCTGAAGGACAGAGGGCTAAGGGCCAAATTGGTTGTCTTCAAGACATAAAGGTGCTAAGGAAGGATTTATCCATGACTTGTAGTCGTGGTCACTTGGGAAGGTGGTTTGAAGGAAGCGCTTGCGCAGGACAAAATTCCATGTTATCCCAGGATAACATGATACTATTATTTTCGGAGAATGGGGATATGACCTCCATGAACAAAAAAATAAGAGAAAGAGACTTGTAACATGGTTTGGAAATTTTGTTTATCATATGCTTAATTATAACAAAATGGTCTCTTGCACATTTTGCAGAATTAAGGGGCTTAAGCACATCAGCTCAGGATGCGTATTGAGGAAATGGAAGAAGGCAAGGGAGCCTCCAGTCATGATAAGGAGGCCGAAGGCCAAAATACTAGAGTTGGTAATGCAGAGACAAAGTCCAATGTACGCAAGGGAAAAGGAGAGCAGGAAACATTAATAGAAACGGTAAGAAGATTGAAGATAAAAGTGCAGAGCTAAAAAGCAGACAATGAGAGACTGATGAGAGAGAAAAATCAAATAAATGATCAAGTGTTGCAGATATTGAATCAGTTTCAAAGGAAAATGAAGAAGGGATTGAACTCAATACAAGAGGAAGAATTAAGGTGTCATGAAAGGAGAAATGATCGTGGAAGAGTTGGTTATTCCAGAAGTTCTAGCAGAGCTCATGGACACCACTCACCTCCTTACTTAGAAAGAAAGATTTATGCATCGGATGACTCCGTAAGCAGTCTAGAGGTGTCCCCTATTAGGAAAAAAGGAAGGAAACAAGAGGTATATAGTTTGAAAGTAGAGATGAGGAAGCTCAATCCACCTTACTTCGATGGTGAAAGAGAAAGGGAAGATGATGCCGAAGCATGGTTGCTTCAGCTCCAGAGATATTTTCAGTTGCATAACTATTCATCAAACCTAGAAGCTAGGATTTCCACCTACCATTTACATGGGAAAGATGCAGTGTGGTGGGACCAACTGAAGCAAGTGGAGCATGTTAATGAAAGTAGGATCACTTGGAAACAATTCAAGAAGTACTTCCAGAAGGAGTACCTCTTAGATCATTTATATGACAAGAAAATGCAAGAGTTCTTTGAATTTAGGTTGGGAAGCATGACTGTGGAAAAGTACAAGAAGAAGTTCTTGGGATTGCTAAAATATGTTAGGTTCATTGGTGATGAGAAAGTGAAAATACATAGATTTCTAAGTTGATTTCTAGCCTTTTATAAGGAAAAGATCAAGTATGATGGACCCAATACCTTGACCGAGGCCATCAAGAAGGCTAAATACTTGTATGAGAAAGTTCGAGGAAGAGAATCCCTGCAGAAATATTGGAAGGATAAGAAAAATGTGAAGTCCGATCAGAGGAGGAAAGGATTCAAACCTCCCTTCAATAAGAATGAGCCTAATAGAAATCATCAAGATCAATATGCTAAGGGAGATTTCAAGAAGGAAGATTCCTTGGGAAAAAGGGGAAGACCACCAATCCAATGCTGGGGATGCAAGGAAGATCACCTGTACAAAGATTGCCCACACAGAAAAGACAGAGTGAAGACTGTGTACAATGTCCAAGAGGATACAACATTCAAATATATGGGAATAATCTATGTATATTTAAATGATCGACAAGTAGAGTACCAATCCAATATGATCGAGGTGGAAGGCAAGATCATAAATCAACCTGTTTCTATTTTTCTTGATTCAGGAGCAATTCATTGCTACATTGATCCTAAGATAGTGGATAGATTACATTTGGAGAAAAGTAAACTTGGAAAAGCAAGTTTGGTTTAGTTAGCCACTGGAACCAAAAGAAGAATCCAAGTTATGGTCATAAGTTGTTCCATAAGTCTTAATGGCGTGAATACTAGTACTGATCTAAGTATCATACCATTGGGGTCTTATGATGATCTGATTGGGATGGATTGGCTGGAAAAGCATCATGCTGTTCTATATTGTCATAACAAGACATGTACATGTCTTGATGGAAATGGAAAATAGAGCATTGTGAAAGGAGTTCCAAGACCCATCTCTATAAGGGATATTTTGGCCTTATAGTTGAAAAGATGTTTTAAAAAAGGATGTCAGCTGTATGCATCTCATGTGGAAGAGCCAGATAATACGGAGGGGCCAAGCCTTGCATATTTCTTGGTACTATAAGAATTTGAGGATGTATTCCAAGAAATACCCGGATTGCCACCAAGAAGGGATATAAATTTCTCAATTGATTTAGTGCCAGAATTTTCCCCGATGTCAAAAACACCTTACAGAATGAGCACACCAGAGTTAAAATAATTACAAATGCAGTTGGAGGAATTGTTAAAGAAAGGGTACATACGTCCAAGTGTTTCACCTTGGGGAGCACCAATACTTTTTGTCAAAAATAAGGATGGAACATTGAGTCTATGTATTGAATTCCGACATCTGAACAAGTACACTATAAATAACAAGTATCCGCTACCCTGAATTGATGACCTCTTTGATCAACTAAGAGGAGCAAAGATATTTTCAAAGATTTACCTAGGGGCATGATACCATCAGGTAAGAATCAAGGAATAAGACATTCATAAGACAACCTTTAGGACCAGGTATGGGCATTATGAATTTGTAGTGGTTCCATTTGGACTGACCAATGCACCAGCTATTTTCATGTGCTTAATGAATGGCTTATTCAGAAATTATTTGGACACGTTCATCATAGTATTCTTGGATGAAATACTTATCTATTCTAAGTCTGAAGAGGAGCATAAACATCACTTAAGATTGGTATTGAAAGTACTGAGATAACATCAGTTGTATGCCAAGTTGAGTAAGTGTTCTTTTTATCAAAAGTAGATCCATTACTTGGGACACATTGTTTTAGAGAAGGGCATAGTAGTAGATCCAGAGAAGATCAAAGCCATTAGAGGATGGACAACACCCAAAAATGTGTCATACGTATGATATTTTATGGGATTAGTTGGCTAGTACAGAAGGTTCATAGTAGGGTTCTCTAAGATTTTTCATCCCATCACTTTTTTGCAAAAGAAGGGAACTAAATTTGAATGGACACTCAAGTGTGAAAATAATTTTAATCTCTTGAAGGAATTACTTACTAGTGCACCTGTGTTAAAGATTGTTGACCCAAATGAAAGTTTTGTGGTATGTACAGACTCTTGTAAGGAATGACTTGGGGGAGTCCTCACGCAAAATGAACATGTCATTGGATATGAGTCCAAAAATCTTAAGGAACATGAGAGGAACTATGCCATGCATGAATTGGAATTTGCTGCCATGGTTCACGCCTTGAGGATGTGGAGGTATTATCTCATGGGGAATAAATTTGAATTAAGAACATACCACATTGGTTTGAAGTATCTTTTTGAACAACCGACCTTGAATGCCATGCAAACAAGATGGCTGGATTTTTTAAGTGAGTATGACTTCAATATCAAGCATATCAAGGGAAAGTAGAATAAAGTTGCCGATGCACTTAGTAGGAGAGTGCGTCTCATGCATGCTATTGCTGTCAGTATGCATCAGTCATACTTTAAGAGAATAATTTTAGATGGTCTTGTTACATATCAACATTACCTATAGGTAAAGGAAAATTTATAGCAAGGAGATGTACAACAGAAAATAAAGGAGTATGAGATAAAGGAATATGGATTACTCATGCATAAAAATAGAATCTATGTTCCTAGTTTCAGAGAACTGAGGAATGTGGTACTGAAGGAAATGCATGATGTTCCTTATACTGGATATCCCGGTTACCAGAAAACAATTACAGCAGTAAGAAGCCAGTTCTTTTGTCCGGTAATGAAGAAGGATGTTTCTGATTACATCGCTCGATGTATGGAATGTTAGAAGGTGAAGGCTAAGCATAGGCACCCTGCAGGTTTGCTGCAGCCATTACCAATTACATATAAGAAATGGGAAGTGATCACCATGGATTTCATCACAAGATTACCCAGAACAAATAAGAAACATGATTCAATCATGGTGGTGGTTGAAAAATTAACAAAGGCTTCTCATTTTGTGCCTGTGAAGACAACGCATACAACGACTAATATTGCAGAAAGTTTCATGAAGGAAATTACTAGGTTGCATGGGATACATAGGACAATTGTATCGAATAGAGATACAAAGTTTACCTCCAACTTCTGGAGGGGATTGTTTAAATTATTTGGCACAAATCTAAACTTTAGCACAACATATCACCCCCAGACAGATGGGAAAATAGAGAGAGTCAATCGAATAATTAAAGACATGCTGAGAATGTATGTGATGGATAAGCCATCTAAGTGGGAAGATTACTTACACTTGGTTGAGTTTTCATATTACAATGGGTATCAAGATTCATTGAGAATGAGCCCATTTGAAGCCTTGTATGGTAGGAAATGCAATACTCCAATGAGCTGGGACAACCCAATAGATAGAGTGGTACTTGGGTCAGAGTTTCTCAAGGACATAGAAGACCAGGTGGTCAAGCTTAAGTAGAATTTAAAGGAAGCTCAGGATAGACAGGAAGTTTATGCAGACAAGAACATGAAAGATAGAGAATTTAAATTAGGGGAGCATGTACTTTTGAAAGTGAATCCCAAGAAAAGCTCTTTGAAATTGGGTATTTTTACAAAGCTGGCAGCCAGATTTCGGGGTCCACTTGAAATATTGCACATAATAGGGCTAGTTGCATACATCCTTGCATTACCTGCTTCCATGAATGTGCATAATGTATTTCATGTATCTTTACTAAAGAAATATGTACATGATCCTAACCATGTTATTGATTGGCATCTGATTCAGGTAGAGATGGAGGGAGACTTTTAGGTTCATCCAGCACGAGTATTGGAAAAAAAGGTAAAAATTCTTCGGAATCGAGTTATAGAGATGGTAAAAGTTCAGTGGACCTGATACGATCTTGAAGATGCTACCTGGGAGCATGAAGATTCCATGCGAGCAGAGTACCCACAACTTTTTGGATAAATTTGAGATTTTGATCTCTAATTTGTATATGCACTGAGGATAGTGACAAAATAAGGGGGAGGGGATGTAACACCCCAGGTTTTGAAACCCCATTTTAAATAATGTATTGTTACAATGCTGAGAGGCCTGAGTGCCCAAACAATTATTTAAAGGGCCAATATGCCCAAGAAATGTAATTCTTTGATCATTATTAATAATAAACACATTGCTGACTGCTAGATGGAGAAGGACTAGAGTTATAGGGGGCTATGATTTCACAAGAGAGGGGGCTTGAGAGGTGAAATGTTTATACCTATGTTAATTACCTTTTTGCCTAAAGGGGTGAATCGATTAGGTATGATTCTTGGGGAGGCCAATGTTGATACTAAGAGGGGGGTGAATTAGTATCAAGTACAATTTAAAACCTTTTTCAACTTATAATTAAACCATTCAATTATATCCAATGAGAAATGAACAATGGTATAAGAGTTACACCAATACACCACAATACACCAT
>ML790978.1:112532-137145 GCA_009831015.1 Picea engelmannii
AGAGAATGATGTATACTATCCATCCATGGGTGTTGTATCTTCATTTTCATTTTCCTTCATGTCCAAATAACTTCATCAATATTCTGGTCCAAAACCCATGACTAGGGTTGACATCAATGACAACAACCAATCTTCCAACAGCCAAGAGGTTCTTGATTTCCCCACGAACATACTTAAACCCACCCTTGGTCCAATTGTGGGGTTGGTCATTGGATTGTCCACTCTGTCACCTTTGTATTACCTCATTCTTACCCTCACGCACTCCCATGCACTTACCTACCTCCTCCATTCATCCTCACCTGCATATTAGTCTCGGGAAGGGGGACCGAACTGGAGGCCCGAATAAGGAGAAGGACTGCCTGAGGGACTTCGTGGTAGAGAAAGGTGGAGGTTCGTTCTCTCAGGTGGTGCAAGATGGGTAGAAGAGAGCCGGGTACTTGGATTTCTATGAGTGTTGGGAAGCCTGTGAGATCTTGAGAGCTGATTGGTTTGGGAAGCCAAGTTCACTCTGGAACCGTCCTTGTGGATTCATAGCCCTGGCTTGGGGGTGACACTGCTGTTGAGATTTGGAGCAGTAGTGTCTACGGTTGGGTGGAACGTCCTTCATCTCCAACCAGTTGGTTTCATCTTTCATAAATATAAGTGCTCTCCGTTGTGATATTATTATCTGTGTATGAATGTTTTTTCGCTGTATATTTAATTATCATTAATTGAATCTTTAGAACATGCATGCTTGCTGGCTATTACTATGCATGTCATTAATTCTCTTATCTTACACATCTTTAAAAAATAAAGAAGGTATTGGTATGAGAAATAATTCCAAGGGTGGGCTTGAAGGTAGCATACCTTGGCCTATGGCTGGCGGGGTATGTTACACTCTCAGGTAGAGGGGGTGTCATCATTAGAGGAGTGGTCATCATACATATATGATTCATATGTTTGGAAACCTAGTAATGATATGGTTACATATTTGTTCCACCCCTTCCAGGATGACTTGTCACAACATACTCAAGGTGATCTTTAGTCATCCTTTGGTACATACCCTTTTGAGGATACAAATTTTTTTTATGAGGACTTCCAACTGTTGCGCTCAGTTTGTGAGGAAGAGATGTGGCCATCTCAGAGTAGTCAGAGGTTCATTCTTCAAAGAAGAAGTATTTGAATCTTGTATATTTCCATGGAGATTCACAGGGGAAGAGCCAGTGTTTTTCTACACTTGAGACTGTTCCTTACCTCGTACCCTCTTCTCCAAGAGACCATGTAGTATTCTTCCGATCTCTCGTTTCCTCTTAGTCCTCGAAAATAAGTGAGTCTTTGTGCATGAATGAAGATGATCCTTCATCTACATATAACAACCCCCTTCTGATATGGATTGATCAGTATTGTGGCTACACTTTTAGGTGGGATACACTTTTAGGCGGGATGATCAGGCTGATGGTCCCTATTTCCAGTAGGATTTACACCCTCCCACCCATATTCATGATTTTTATTTCATGATCGATTATATATATTTTTATACTCATTATTATTATGTGATTAACTTATCTGTGTTGTATTACGTGACTAAACATAAGGGGAGATACTTTGGTTACACTGGTTGTATGACTTCACCTGACATCATCCAACATGTGATATTTAGGTCCCCAAGGCCCTAGGTAAGTAGGTAATTTATTTTTATTCCCTTCATTTTTCATATTGATTGCTCATACTAGTTTATATGCATTTCATTTTCATTTTTCTCTAATTGCATATTGATTTCATGCTTATTTTAGAATTTTTTGAAAAAATGTCAAAATTTTCTTTTTTTTAGCTTCGTTGGTTTGGATTATGATCATATGAGAACACAGATGAGTAGACCATCCTACACTTGAAATTTTAATGTTTCCTTGTAGGCACATGTCTACCAGGATATGTTGTGGTTCTCATGCACTCTACAATAAGCACATGTCCCCAAGTAGGAGCCAAATGTTATCCCCATTTTGTGGATAACTAAGGAGATGATGTCTTGAGGCCCTCAAGTTGTAGATATGGAGTGACAAGAGAATACATGACCAGAAATACCCTTTGCACATATGGAAAACCCACTCACCACCACAGATGGGCAAAGGTTTGCAGATGGCATCCACCACACCAGTTGGCTTCTGGAAGGCAGTGGGCCTTTCTCCATGAGGTACAAGTCAGTATTATGGTGGGCATCATTTCAGTATTCAAGCCATTTGATTATGTTATATCTTATATTTCTCTAGATTTCATGATCCGTGCTTGGACATTATGCCTTTTTCCCTTCTTCACCTTGGTGGTTGACATTGTTCCCTAGGAAGTGGTTTTCCTTGGGAATGGGTTTGCTACTAGGAACCCCCTTAATGATCCATCATACTGTTCCCAACCATGCTTACCACTTTCCATAATTATTTCCATCCATTTACTTATCTATTAGGATTTTAGGGTATATTTAACTAAGAAGGGGTTGTCCCTCATTCTATGGGAAGAAGGGGCTAAAGGCCCAGATGGCTGAGTGTTGGGTAAAATATAAAAGCCTCATATAAACCTTCCAGATACTTCATAGAGGGAACACCCAAGAAAGAAATGAAGCACTTATATTTAAATAAATGGGTCCCATAATATAATAAAGAAATGATTGAAAGGTTATTTGAAGGATAGGAGGTCTCATCATGAGTTGACCTATCACATCCATGGATATCTAGTGGTATTGCATTGTCATCATCTGGTTACCAAACCAGGGAAATGGATCTCAATTGCATGGCTGAGAGAAAGGGGGTATCATCACGAGCCAACCTTATCATTTCCATTAGGTGTTTGTGGGTGACATCGCCATCACCTATTCCCCACACAAGGGTAGTGACCTTCAATCTCTCCTTATGCTATTATGAAATAAAATATAAATAAATAAAGATAAAAGACAATTGATGGGCTTGGAAAAAGTGCATTGTAGACGAAGGTACCACACACACTCTACAAAGGCACCTATGAATGAGACACTACGACCCCTTGTACATCATGATCCCTATGCCCATTGAGTCTTGACCCCATCCACCTCATACACTTTACATGGCTTAGAGAGGGACCTGTTGGAAGATCTCCTTGACCTAGGGCAAGATCTACCCAAGAGGACACCTTGTCAACCCTCCCATATTTAAGCTTGACAAGTCGCATAGTGTCTTTGAGTTGTGAATTGCTTGATATAGAGATATTTTATGCACATGCTTAGATGGATTATTTATTGATTGGATTCACTTATCATGATGTTATGAATTGAGATCCTTCGAGGGTGTGTTCATTTGTCTTTGTAGGACCTAGTTTGTGGATAATTTTGGGAGAACAAGCTTAGATTGGGATTCCATGGGGCTACAATCCCACATGTTGGATGCTAGGGGCCCACATGACAAATGAGAGAGATCATACTTGGATGGCCTCGATGATGACTTAGATGACCTAGCCCACCCCTTACATTCCAAATGATTTTCCCAGGAGGGGGAAAACGTTCCACTTTTGAGCTTGACGTCATGATCTTGGGGGATAGGGCATGATGGTGAGGTGCCACTCTTTGACACATGGATTTTTTAGGATAGTAAGGTATTCACCATGATATGAGTGCATATATGCTTGACACGTCACCTTTGGAGGCCCATACATGCTTCTCCAACACCAACGATTTCCTCAAAGTGCCAAAACATCCCCTAAAGGGGTGATGTCCTCCTAAATTAGGGTTTAATTTGTGCAAAAAGTGAAATTTTAAATGAGTTGTTTAATATTATTTTGTTAAGGGGGAAAAATTAGGGTTTTTGAACCCTAATCTTGTGTTTTACTCCTTAATTTGTGGACAAACTATGTTAGATACTTTTAGTATAAATAGAGATCATAAGATCTCATTTGGAAATATAACTCTCCCTCTTGTGAGAGAATTGGTCTGAAATTTTCGGCCCTCTTGGCTATTTTATCTCTTGTGCACTTTTTTTATGGCTATGCTATGAATGGTTGATGGAGGAAGGCCTAGTGCTAGCTTTGGATGATGCTTTCTAGCTCTTGTGGTGAATTGTCTCAACATTTCTCTTGATATTGGTATGTTTTTTACCTTCTTGCTATCATTTTATTCAAGTCAAGTATTTCATTTCTAGGAGATAGGTGGGAAGTATAAGGGCATACACCCCCACCATAGCCTTCATAATTTTATTTGCTTCATCTCATTGATTAAGGGTTTGCTAAGAGAAGTATAAGGGAATACACCCTCTTAGCTTAAACCCTAGATTAGAGAAACTTGCCTTGGCAAGTAAAAGGACTTACACCCTCAAGGAGGTAGATTTTCTAAGCTCCTTGTGACTCCATTAACCAAAATAGTAAAGGAACTAGCCATTTATTTGTTGCATTGGAGAAATAAAATATTGCATTGGGAAACGTGATTTTCGGTCATTTTTACTTCTTGCAAAGTGGATTTTTTTCCTTGTTCCTTGGGAACCTCACACCCACTAGGGAATCCTCATATAGTGGGTACTTATTGATTCTGTTACAAAATTTCATCTTCATCCATTAGGGCTGAAGAAACCCTAACTTTCTTGAATAACTCTCTTATCAACCATTGGATTTTGCTCAAAGTTTGCACACTTGTTCTCCTTGGTCCAACACACTTTTTGGCAAGTTTTAAGGAGATTTAAGTGTATTATTTTCTTGCTGTATTACATTGTATGTTACAGCCATAAGGTTGATATAATATTCTCCAGACAAGTGTTTACAATAGCCTTATGTTTTATGCTAAGAGTATTGGTTTTTCATTTTGAGTTTAGCTAGTCATTTACTAGTTTTTATCTTGCATTTTCTACTTGATCTTTAGCATTTATTGAGCAGATTATAGTAACTTTTTATTTCTGATATATACTGTTATCTATTTCTGCAAATTAGGGACAAAAATATTAACTTGGTGATCCAACTAATATATACTATTGCAAAGTGTCTTTTCTTGTGTCTTAGGTAGGTACAATCATCCAGAGAAGTGTTATACCTGTGGGGCAACAATTACTTGACTTGCAAGGAACCTCTTTCCACATTTCACTCCACTTAGAATTGAACTATAGGGGATTCATTTCCATCCATATTCATCTCCATCTTAATCCCCCTAGGGTCACCATGATTGCCTCCCTAGAGTCACCTAGTCACCCTTGAAGTGCGGGACCTACATCGAGGTGACATTGGATGTAGGATTCCCAAGTTGTAGCACTTGTTCCATAGCTGGGTCTGGCTTTGACCAACTTGCAACTTGTGCTATAACACTATCGATCCGCCTCAACTTCATCTTTACCCGAGCGAATCACCTCAACCTTCGACTTCGACTATCATTTGATCCACCTTGACTTTCTCTGCAAAGAATATAACAACCCAACAAAAACATCATGAGTTTTATGCAAGTGGGATGGTAATACAAGACGATAGGTAATTTGTCCAATTATTTCCTGAATTTTAAATGGCATTATAAATAGAGGTGATAACATTTCCCTCTTTCTAAATTGAATGAAACTCTTATTAGGACTTATAAGAATAAAAGAGATCATCTCCTAGATTATAACTTTAGTTAATCCCATGTGCATTGTCATAACTTTTCTGTCTATCTTGTTCTTCCTTTAATTTCTATCTAATATGCTAATTTGAATCACTTGTTTCTCCATCTCTTGAATCAATTCCAACCCTACTGTCACTCAATCATCTAGCCTTTCCTAGTTCAATGGTGTCTTTCATGGTCTTCCATATAAAGATTTATAAGGAGGCATCCAAATTGAGCTATGGAAACTGTTATTGTTATCAAACTCCACCAAAGGTAGGTACTTCTCCCAATTGGTTTGGTTTTCCATAACATACATCCGAAGCATGTCTTCTATAAATTCATTCAATATTTCCATCTTCTTATCTGTTTTAGGATGATACACTATGCTCAAGTTCAAATCGGTCCCTAATGATGATTGAAAACTTGTCCAAAACATATATGTAAACATAGAGTCTCTATATGTAAACCTATATGTATTGAGGCCAGAGAGCCCGTGTGATTATGAGGCTAGTAATCCAGGATGAAAATAAGCTAGTGCACCTATCCATGTAAAGTGTAATCATACGTAGTCATTAATAATATTACAATGCTGCATGCAGATAGACTCAGATAAAAAGAGATGGGGGGACTAACTCTAACAGAAAAGAGAAAAAGGGGGGAAGACATAAGCCTTAGGGAATATTTTATAATATTTCATGAAAAGTTTAATGTTATGGACAATTATTTTATCCTAAGTTCCCGAGGGTAGGGAATGAGTCACCAAGTGGCGAAAACTACTTCTAAAGGTGACAAGTGTCTAGTTTAAGGCATGCAATATATATTTCCGACCTTATGTATTTTGGGGAGGGATTCATTATTCACTCTAGGAGAGAAGAAGGGGTTGGACAATCTAGAAAATATGACTATTACCTTATATCCAGAGAAGTTTGTAAGGTATTTTTGTTATGTAATCATAGTTATGCTGTTGAAGAGGTGGGTTGTTAGGCCCATGAGTAGTCTCTCTAGGTGAGATATTTTCTCAGGCTCATGTACCAGTCCAACGCGCGGTCTATGAGTGTTATAGATAACTGCGTGAATTTTGTATCCTCGTCTGTGATATTGTTTTCTTCCGATATCTTTTCACAGATAAATAAATGATTTTCAGGGTCCTCTGATGCCTCACCCTGAAACTCTGGTAATATGATAGTGGAATCTAGTCATACCATTTTGAATTTTGTTTAACTACTGCCTCTGCACAGTGTAGATAATTGACTATTACTTCTTGAACTTGCACCCCTAGTTGTCGGTCCTTTATTAGATCCCTGACCAGCTGTACCTCCTCTACTAAAAATGAATTTTCTAAAAGTTGGTGTTCTTTCAGGTGTATTAGGCACACATGGGGTTATATATTCCACACTGACTGTGATCTCGACTGGAGTTCTGCCTTCTATTCATGACCCTGAACATTTTTTTTTTCTTTCATATGTTGAATGAAATATTTCCTCAATTTTATCCATAGCCCAAAGATCCTCTACCTATTCTTCGTCGCTCACCAATACCTCTCTATCGACTATGGCCCTCTTTTTGTTATTCGTCTTGTATTGGTAAGGTCTTCTGCTGCGCGTATTTCCAACTTTTTACATTATATTATTTGTTTGGTTCTTTTCCATAATGATTGGGTCCATGGAATCCTTCTGCTTCCCCTTATCCATCTCCCTGTCCATATCTAAAATGCATGCTAGTGCTTCCCCTTTTACCCTATGCACACAGGGAAGTTTAGTTCTCTGATTCCATGGTCATCACACCTTTCTCATACAATAAAATCTTGATAGAAGTGTATAGTGATATAATGTACCTACCTTTGGGTCTCTTCATAAAATCCTACTCCGCAATAGTGTACAACTTCACAGTATCAATTGCAAATTCGATGATAAATGATGCAACAATACTTTCTAACCAAAAATATACTTCGTGTAAATTTATTATTGACTTGCTACAACTACGCGATCTCCAAAGAATGCCACTCTAGCTATCTGATCTGATTCATAGGATGGTTGTCCTTCAACCTTAATAACCACTTCTTCAATATATGCAGGAAATGACAGAAAAATACTTCATGAAAGTCGCTAAACACATATTTGTCAAGATATTTGTGTGGTGTAATTTTAGGGTTTTTGTTGTTCTTCTACGCAAAATCAATTTCCTTTGTCATTAGCCATATTTCAATATTCACCTTCATTGGATTCCATGGCATGAACATTCCCTTATATACTTTCATTATCAGTGATTTTCTTCAACAAATCCCTTCCACTCAATCCTATGCAGTTCTAGCCAGCAACAAAACCATTTTTTGGACACTTGGGATGACCCAAGTTCTGATCAAAATAGATTTCCAACAAAACCCTCAAAACTATTGTCCCTCCTAGTAAACCAAAAGGCAATGTTGCACATAGAGTGCACAACACAGTCTCACTCGAGATAGATTTATGGGAGATTGCAATACTCAGGTGTTTGCAGACTAGGAAGGGATTGGGACTGTCTGCTGGTTCTTTTTCTCAAGCATCAATATTATCATTCTGTCACACACCTGACCCCTAAGTACCTTTTTAAGGGATGGGATATAATTTTTTTTCTTTTCTCAATCATCTCAAATCTTCTCTATCACTGCTCCATCGTCTTCTACTCATCAAGAGCTTTCCAACGATGGTAATTTCACTCATAAATGATCTCTGGAACGAGGTTATGACCTTCCAAAGTTCCTGGGTTTACATAGGCCACATGTTTCTTACTGCCACATAGCCTCCTCATGAACTCACATTGTCCACACCATCTGATGTGGTGAAACCCTTGTCTTGATGTGGCACTATCCTAGCCTGCCATAGTTGAACTTCGATCCACGTAGGCCTGCATCCATCATAGCTTGAGCCTTCTCCCAACACACTCTTCTCTTACCTCCGAAAAATATGGTATCGAGGAATATCCCCCCTAATTACCATCCATTCAGAGTTTGAGAAATTCACGTAGTATCAATGCATGCCAAATCTCCTGACATACAGTTAGGATCCATTCGACAACTAAGGTTTACCAATCCTATTGGACCCCACTCAACTCATCAACCCATTGAAGATTAACATGCGCCATCACAATGATGTTCTTAGTCATCATCAATTTTCCATGTCACCATAGAGTGCTTAGGCTTTCTCAACTAAAGAATGACATTTGTCCCTCTCCTATAGTCCAATTAAAATACTTAATTAATATTTCATAGAATACTATTATTTGGTAATTAATTACTTAAACCTCATTAAGGATAATTATTCTCCACAAACTAATTATTTGGTATTTAATTTTTGCTTAGCCTAATACTCCCGGCCTAGTAATTACAGAGGCTTTACTTTTTATTTCTCCCCCTTAGAAGTAGTTTAGGACTAATTCAATTAATTACTCATATGATAATTATGAGTAATTATATCATAACACAATGATGCTAATTTATCCATAACATACTTAAGTTTATTAACCTTAATTAAGGTATATAATTCAATCCCTCCTATGTTGGATTACTGAGAGTGGGGATGAATCAGTAATAGATAAATTATCCTTTTTAACCACCAAATGCAAGTGTTATATCAATGTAGCATTATCATCCAATAGTTGTAGAGTAAATAAACAATGAACAAATGAGCAATCATACACATACACCAATGTTTTTACGTGGAAACCCAAAGCGAGAGAAAACCACAAAATGATTTTTATTATATGTCTTTACGAATTACATTCATTGGAAGCACCAACTTCCTTTGTTTTCTAGTTACAACTGGAAGGAGGCTCCAACCCCCTAGTTGATCAGGCTACAACTTGAAGGAATATCGAACTCCCCAATTCTCTGGCTACAACCAAAAGGAGGCTAAAACCCCTTATGTTCTCTGACTACAACCGAAAGGTGGCTACAATCACCTATCCTTTCCCCGTCCAACCACCCTAATGTAGAATTAGAATGATGGAACTACTGTCACACTATCACTGTGAGATGTACTACTATAAACCTATACCAATCAACCTGCACCAAATAAATTGTACGAATAACCTGAACCATGCATCAACCATGCATCAACCTATACCATAAACAAGTGCATCAACCATGCACCAACCTATACCTCAACCTGTAATCAACCTATAGCATAAACAAGTGCATCAACCATGAACCAACCTATACCATCAATGAGGGAATCAACCATGCACCAAATATGTACCAATATCATGAATCAAATACAAATAAACTATGACTCATCAAGATGTACCAGCATCATCAAATATACACCTCATGTATGTGCCAACTCATCAACTGCTTGTCTCAACCATGTACCCAACATGAACCTCAACCATATACCAAATAGATATACCAATATAACCATCAAAAGTTCTCTATCAATACATCACACTATCCATAACCAAATACCATAAACCATTACATCAAACTATGTGCCACAACCTCACTGTTATACAACCTCTATCTATAACATACCTCAACCAAAAGCCCTCATCAATTTCATCATCCAAATCTGATTTGTAACTCTGTAATAGACCTAGTGTATATGATCACATACCTGAAAACCTTCCTTAACTTTAACAACAAGAGACTATCATTTTATCAAACTTTACTGTAGTCTCACATGACTAATTTTGGATTAGTCAACAACCCTAACTTGCAATAATCATAACTATGTACCTATAATGAATACAGATCTAAAAATGGTACACAATGTTCTTCAATATATTTTATGAAATTCATCCAGACTTCACTACTTGGAACCTCTCAGAAAAGGAGTTATAGCAAAAATGGCATACCCTGTTGAATTCTAGCTTATTCTATAGAGCAAACCTATAGAGAGTTCACTGCACAAAATATTTGTTGTATGGATATGAAAATGGTACAAACAATACTATAGACTGTACTATAACCAATACATTTGGTCTTACTAAATTTGGATCTGTTATGAAGAAGTTATGACTTTTTTACCCAAAACACATGTTTTAGACTAGTTTTAGGACTAGCCACAAACCTTATTTTCCACGGCATGTAAATCCAAAAATACAATGACCCACAAGTTGAAATTTGTATCAAAGCTACTTGGATATGTTTCCTCAAAGTCCTCCCAACTCCATGGTCTGAATCATTCTAGAAAAAAATTTATTGCGAAAATGGTGAGATGACCTGTAAATAACATACCTTAGAAAGCATCATCAAAATAATTTATCCTCCCTTGCATTTCGGCCTTCTTTACTTCACCTTCCCTCTGAAATTCAGCTTAGATATCCTTTGGTTACCTTATTCACCTGTAGATATTCAATATTCTCAAGTGTGATTAAAATGAGAGAGCCTTGCCTCTTATTTATACTTTCATTTAGCTTCCTCAAGGGGTTACCTTTTAACCATCTTAATCCACTTTCCTTATTTTAGGGTTAACCCATTTCTAATTTCTCCATTGACTTTATGATTTAAATAATTTATTTTGTATTCAATTTGAATTCTAGTACACTCATCAGTTTACTTTATTATTTACCTTCTAAAATCTCTTAAACCACTTTGACTACTTTGACCTTTTGGGGCTTCTAGATGACTCATGAGGGTTCTCCAACTTCACATGGCCATAAATATCTAACCGTGAGGAGTTATGTGATGTTCCACATATCACTGGAAATGACATGAAATTAAATATCCATATAGAATAGTCTTGCCTTCAAATATATCCAAACTCATACCATTACCCATCAAACAAACTTGGGTCCATTACCCAAACCTGGGTTCTCCAACTTCTCATGGCCATAACTCTCCGACCGTGAGGAGTTATGTGATGTTCCACATACCACTGAAAATGGAATGAAATGTAATATCCATATATAATAGTATTACCTTCAAATATATCAAAAATCATACCCTTATCTATGAAACAACCTTGGGTCCATTACCCAAACCTTTGTGCTACCGAAATTCACTACCGGACTTTCTCGAAGGGTTGACATCAATCACTAAGGGTTGAAATCAATCTACAATATCACTCTCAAATGGTTGACATCAATGACAACCAAAAATCCATACCAAATGTCCATCAACCTAATACAACTCTCTGACAATCTCCCCCTTTGGCATGGATGGAAACACCAACATTGATGGCAACACTTAGTCATGATAACATTCATGCTTATACTCCTCATCAATGTTTCTATCTCTCCTCCTTTGACATCAATGGAAAAGTGTATATCCCTTTGGGGATGACCCCCTTGACTGAACTCTCCTTGGGGATGATTCCCTTATCTACATGCCTCTGCACTCTCTCTCCAAGCATTTCTATCCTGCATATGATAAATATCTCCCCCTTTGTCATCAATGGCAAAGGTATCTTTCCATCTGGGGCGGATTCCCCTGACCAAACTGTCTTTGGGGATACTCCCTATTATCACTATAAAATTTTATTTTGGAGACCCATCCTCAGAACTTAGTAGGAGGCTAATTCAGTATGGAGGAGCGTTAGACTAGCGGACGAAGCCACATCTGATAGGCAGGGCTAAATATAGGGGAAATGTGAAGTATATGGGGCTTGACAAGTCGTGATCGTGAGCATTTCCAAATCAATGGTCAAAGGATGCATCGAGCAGAGAAGTAGTGCACTGGTTAATATCCTCGAGGTGGGCTGATAAGAATACCGTGGTTTTGTTCTGAAGGTATGTGGTGCCACTAGATACATATTGGGGGGAAAATAGGGTAAGCCTGAAACCACCCAAGTCCACCCCGAAGTCACATGTCAGAAAATCATTTTATATATGTCAAATCCAAGGATCACATGGGGAAATGGATGGTCGGTCAAATCACTTCATGCCACTTGTTTGAGTACTTTTCATCCATGCGATGCCAGGTGAGCGCTACCAGATAACCGATTCGAAGGCTCATCATTCAGAATAGATTGGCCGAGCGTGACAAGCTGTTGTACCTGTAAGTAATTTTATCTGTAATTCATGATTGGAACTCAATGACTACTGTCTTTCAAACTATGGATGACATTACTCTATTTTGGGTAATCGACGCTTCATTCTTG
This sequence comes from Picea engelmannii, assembly GCA_009831015.1. Classification (NCBI taxonomy): domain Eukaryota; kingdom Viridiplantae; phylum Streptophyta; class Pinopsida; order Pinales; family Pinaceae; genus Picea; species Picea engelmannii. Next base: position 125,157 of record ML790978.1, read on the forward strand.
AATGAGGTAATTACAAACCATATCAACTTCCTAATTTATATACAATTAAGGGAGATAAGCTTATGTTTTCTGCAAAACCGGGAAAACTGGACAAGGCAGACCAAGTGGCCTCCAGTGAACCAGGATTTTCAACTAATATGAAAAATTCATCACTGAAGAAGAAAAATAAGTTGGTTGCATGGATATTAGCAATAAAATTTCATACAAAGCCTATAGAAGAGCTATAAGAAGATAAGGAGGTCAGATTAAATCCCATAATGAAGGATTTAATCATCAATGGATGCACCAATGAGAATCACGTGAGAGTTGTCAAGAGGAAAAGGGGCAAGAGACAGAAGATGGAGGTTAAATATGAGGTGGTTGAAAGCGTTGGAGAAAACCAATTGGCTTGGCTTGACACTTTAAAGGAATAAATTGCTAATCTGAAATAGTTCACAGGCTAAATTGAGTATGTTTCCAAGAATTTTGTAATGATATAGACATGTGGCGTTCAAAACAAAAATCTTGAATATGTTAGTTTTGTCTATAACGATCCCTATAAAATAGGAGTACAATTGTTACACGTTACTCCTTTTTTGTAACTGATGTCTATTTCTAGAACTGTAGGGAAGTTGATTCGTTTTGAATCCCAAATGTAATCTACCTATATATATTATTTCAAAGATAAATTAAAAGAGGATTGACCAGAGAGGGCCCTGCCCTTGTAGTAGGAGGAATTTGTAATTTCCTGGAGCTAAATTGAATATATAATGCAGAATCATTTTTGAACTCTTTATGAAAAGATTCTAATGGCTGTGATATGAGTTCTGTTTTCTCTCATAGTGTGTATTTCTTGTGTCTTTAAAATTCCATTTTCATCTTCTTTTATTTAAATTGGAGAGTCAAAGGTTCGGAATTCATCTTATGATTCTCTCGACTTAAGCGATTTAAACTATGTGATTGTCTTCCTAACTAATTCCGAATTCATTTCGATAATGCTCTGATGCGGTTAATTGTTTTTCCTTTTCCTCTTTCACCCTGCAAATTTAAATTTACAATTCAGATTCATTGCCTCATTTATCCTCTCTCCTATGGATAGTTCCAATGGCCTGCTATTGTTTATTTATTTTTGACTCCATAGCCATAAGTGTCCCTCCCATTCCTTGCCAACAAATTTATAAAACCCCCCAAAACAAACCAAATATAGCCACCGATTTCCAAATAAATATCAAGTGACACGAGAGAGCCCTCTTTGAGTTGAGTATGCTAGTTCCCAACTCTAAAGTAGGTTGAAACAATTACATATGTAGTTTGTCTATTCTTCTGGACAAAATTTATAGAGTGATAACATTCTGGCGTCATTGCCAGGGAGCGAAGGTGAAATATTCCCTGGGAGAAATGACAAAGTTCAAATTTGAGTATTGATGGTGAAGAGTATTCAGACATAGAAAGGTTGTACATCATTCACTTGGCGACTCCATTTTCAAGAATCTATAATTCAAAATTTGAATGGCGACTCCACTGTCCAAAGACTTAGTATCTGAAGATTTTATTGGCGACTCGACTCAAGCTTCAAATTTGATTCAAAGAATCCACTATAATATGAGATCCCTTGACAGAGGTATGAAAGGACATCATGGGAGAAAACAAGTACCTAAAGTTGAGTTTTTTCAAAGACATAATATGTTTTGTTATTAATTACCTGTTGTCCTTTCCTGAACATGCTAAGAAAATTTTTATTTACCTGCTGCATTCAAATGATGATCATGCGAGTCTTGCAATTGCATATCCTCCTCCTAAAGTTGTACATATATCTCCTCAGTGTATCACTAATTTTGATCAAAATTTTCCATCTGAGCCATGTGATGACCATAACCAAGTTGATGAGCCTTATGAAACCAAGGCTGATATTTCACCTCTTGTACTTGATCCAATGCCCTCCAATATTCAAAATAGATACAAACCCTTAAAATTACCTCACATCCTTTGTGATTTTCCTCCAAAGAACTATAAGTACCTACCTATGTTTGATGCAGAACCTGATGCCATCACAGCTGAAAAACACATCCAAGATTTTGAACATTTTATAGATTTGTTTGAGATTGATCATGATGATGTTTGTATGAGGGCCTTCTCTCAATCCTTGAAAGGGGATACCAAAGACTGGTTTAAACACTTGCAGCCAGAGACGATTAGCTCATGGGAGGAATCGAAGAATGTATTATTGAAGTTTTGGGGAAAGAAGAAATATTTGGATATACAACTTACAAAGTTCTATGCCTTGACAAGGCAGAGAAATGAAACTATTTCTACATTCAGCAGGAGGTTTTCCAGTATTTATTACAATTTTCCCAAAGAAATTAAACCCATTGAAGCTGTTGCCATGCTCCATTATACAACAACTCTTCATCCAGATTTGTCTTTCCTCCCGATGGAAATAAGACCTAAGTCCTTACATCAAATGTTTAATAATGCTCAAGAGATTCAACAAAATATCCAAGCATGTAAAAAGATTCTAAATGAGGAGTTAGATGCTAAAGAACATGGCAATGAATATGAATCGAAAACAATTGATTTGAATCTTGAGCAGAGAGTTAATAATATCATATGCCCTCTTGAAGTTTTTAATGCCAATGATTTTGCAAAAAATTATATTCCACTTGTTGAAAGAAGAGGTGTTGATTTAGCTTCTGATCCATCCCATGATAAGCAGGGGGATGATTGTTTTATTTATTCATTTGTAGACAGTCAAGAAGATGAATTTGCAAATCATCTTGTTGAAGAGCTTGTTGATGTTCCAAGTTTTTTCTTGTTAGATGACATTGCATATGTTACTGATTTGCCTATATATGACAAATATGATGATGATTGTGATGTTGAATTACTAAAAAAACTAGTTGTATGTTCTCTATCAGAAAATGTTCCTTGTCAGTAGTGTAATGAGAGCAATTAGCCTACATATCAAAGTTACATAGAAGAAAGTATTGAATCAACTGAAGGGAATTCTTTACCTTTATGCTTTTCTTCATTTAAATTGTTGAAAGAAAATTCTAAGATCATCATTGAAGGAAAGGAATGTGCGTTGATGCCCAATCACACTGATTCAATGAAAAAAATTGACAAGAAATTGCAACAATCTTTTCATGTGTTTGATGACCCTGTTACTTGTTATGTAGAATGTCTTGTTAGTACAAAATTGCAGCCATTGGTCGAAGATGAATCTGAAAATGAGTGTGTTCAACAATCCAAAGGATTTGAAAAATGTGCATATGATAGCATTGAAGAAAATGAAGAAGGTTTTGAATCAGGTGAAATAACCTTGCCATTGTGTTTTGCTTCTTTCAAATTGCTGAAACAAAATATTATATTGTTTCAAATAAGAAATCCTCCAGACATGATGTTGAATACAAAGAGAGCAGTGGAATTTCAAATGAAAACTATATTCCATTGTGTTTTTCTTCCTTTGAATTGTTGAAAGAAAATCATGAGATAACAGAGGAAGCATGGAAATCTGACTGCATTCACAGTGGCACTGTTTTACATGAGAAAATTGTTATCAGTGAGGAAGACCAACAACCTTATCATACATTTAATGACCATATTGTTGATTAAATGGAAGGTTATTTCAGTTCATATTTGCAGCATGTGCTCAACTATCATCTTGAAAATGAAGATGAAGCTGATCAAGAAATTGCTATTAAAAGTCATTGCCCTTCTCCTGAGATTAATGTATATATACAACAAGATTTCCAGCAAGACATAGTGTTTCAAAGTTGTCTTTCTTCCCCTGAGAATGATGTGGTTGTTCAGTTACTAAATGGCTTAGACATAGATGAGGATTATGAAATTGCATATACTCAAGCAGTGAACAAACAACTAACATAGAGTTTTAGGAAAGAAACAAGACAGTGTATGCCACTTTTCAATCAGAAATACAGAAAGATAACAAAGAGGCAGTTGTTTTATTTGATTCATTTGAAAATCATGGTTTTGAAAATGCATCCATGGGAACTCTATATTTTGAAATAGTTCATGCTGTTAGCCTTTGAAATTTGTAGGAAGATTATGAACAAGAACTTGTTTCCATTCATTCACTTGAAATTCAAAGTGATAGTCCTCAAGCAAATTTCCAGAAGGTTAATAAAGCCAAATTATAATTGTTTGATGAACAAGAGGATAGCCTTGATGCACTTAATATGGTTGTCACATTTGAATATGTTCAAGAATGTATGAACGTTTTTGTTGATATGCATGGAAGAGTAGACAAACCTATTGCTGCCATTTCATTTGAAAATGTTCTCAGAACAAAAGAAATGGAGAAAGAACAACAAACACTTGTGAAGGAAGCTTTTCCTTCTGTTTTAACTCCTAAAAGAGAAATGGTCTCTCATGTGTCTCATGACCCTATGACATGCTATATGGAGAATATTTACAGTCTGAATCTATAATTGATGATGGGTTGTGAGCTTAGAAATGAAGAGGACGACAAATCAATGTCAGTATTAGATATGGATTGCTTTACACCAGAAGTTTCATTTTAGTTAGAACTATCTTTCGAATCAGAAGGTTGTTATTTACAATAGTTTCAACAGGTTTTTCAGCCTCTTGAAAAAAATCGACAAGGCGAATCAACTGAAAACAAGAAAGCAGTGGAATAAATGATACAAGATTGTTTGTTTACACATGTGTTGGAAGATCCTTTTGTAGTTTTGCTAGAAACGATGAACAATCCTAATATTTTTAAATTCTTAAGATTTAGGTTCATATGTAACTTCTCAAATGAGTTGTCGATGAACAAGCTTTAGAGTGAGCATGTGCAAAGTAGACGAGCAACAGATAAAATGCTATCATGGATGCATTGACACTTTCATTTCACTTGACTGGCATTTCGCTTTAGTAGTTAGGGTAGATATGTGCGAATAAGCTTGACGATCAAGCATTTTCAAATTTAGATTTCCAAATAAAGTATTCAGTTAGATTTTAGTAGTATATCCAACGTTCAATATCTAGGTTAGATCATGACACACACCTGTTATGAGAGAAGCCCAATGGATAAGGTACAGGGTCTATTGTTCTTTTCTACCTCGCAAGGAGGGTAGCATCCCCAGTTGGAGCCCATGCCATCACTACAAAAGTTTCCTTTGGAGACCCAACCTCGAAACTTAGTAGGAGGCTAAGTCAGTATGGAAGAGTGTCAGACTGGTGGATGAAGCCACATCTGACATACAGGGATAAATATAACATAAAGGTGAAGTAGATGGGGCCCGACAAGTTGTGATCATGAGTGCTTCAAAATCAATGATCGAAGGATGCATTGGACAAAGAAGTAGCGCACTGGTTAATATCCTGGAGGCAGGTTGATAAGAATACCACAGTTTTGTTTTGAATGTATGTGGCACTACTAGATACAAATCGGGGGGAAAAGAGGGTAAGCCTGAAACCACCCAAGTCCACCCCGATGTCACGTGTCAGAAAATCATTTGATATATGTCAAATCCAAGGATTGTATGGGGAAAGGGACGACCGGTCAAATTACTTCACACCACTTGTTTGAGTACTTTTCGTCCATGCAATGCTAGGTGAGGGCCACCAGATAACCGATTCGAAGGCTCATCATTCAAAATAGATTGGCTGTAACACCATGTTTCCCCCAGTTTGTAAAAATAACTGGACTGGCCCAGAACCGTGGAAAACTCAGAAATGTGAATATGTGATGTGAATGGACCTTGTGGAAAAGGTCGATGAATGTGAATAACATTATGAATTGGTATTGCAGGACTGCTGAGAGGGGATGTGCTAAAAAAGAGACCACGATTACTGCAGAAAGGCGGTGGAAGGCACCTGGAAAGGTGGCGTTAAATTCCACCGAGAATCAATACCGTATTTGGACTCCACTGGCCCGGAGAACCAAAAGCATCTCGCTGACCCTGAATTAAATGTCTCGCAGGTTGGTAGGCAGATGGCTCCTCAGAAGTTAATGAGGGATGGGGCAGTGAACTACCCATTCGTAGAGCCATCATGCTTGACCGGTGCGAGGGAAATCGCACCACACGCAACCTTGCAAGAGGATAAGGCGTGGGGGAGAAGCGATTGGGGAGGGGGATGACACGAGGTGAAAAAGAGAACTTTGGCGATATGCAGAGTGGGTGATAGCAGAGAGGAAGGAGAGTAACCTTCGCTCCTGGTCACTGGAAAACAGAGAGGCAGTCTCATAGCATCATGGTCTCAGCTCAGGGGTGGCTAGTGGTAAATCCGTTGGGAGTCGCTAAGCCTACGGTTGGGTGGAAATGAGTACCCCTCTCAGTAGTTGCATAACCCCTGGTGTTACTTTCTGATAAGTGTTTTTCCTTTGACATCTTGAAATATATGTATGCTGACATTTATGATCATAAGCTGTGAAATTGTGAATGACTTCATTATAAGAATGTCTGTTTGGTGTCTTGATCAGTAATGGTAGTTGTATGTTTATATGTAAAGACTATGTGTGGCTTATTCTCTCTTAAATTGTTATTTATATGCAAACTGATCTAATTTAGACTTCACACCTGGTTCTCGGGAGAGAGATACCCTTATCTGCCTTAGATAGTACCCTGGGTAAACCTCCCCATAGAGATACCCTTCTTGAAAACATCATCAAGAACCTGGAAGGAGGATGTGAGGGCGCAAGGCCCTAATAAATCCCTGATAAGTATCGAATCGACAGACGAGATCCCATCGGGAGATCTGTGGTCACTCACGACTGTCAGATAAGAAAAAGAAGCTGGAAAGATAAGTACCTTAACTTTGATAGGTGTTGATCAATGGACGAGATCCCGCTGGGAAATCTGTGGTCACTCATGACCATTAGATTTGGTAGGATAAAGTAGGATGTTAAATGCCTTACCACCTTGTCTTTCTGTACCTTCGTGGATAGCGACGAAATCGGGAATCAAGAACTCAGGAGTTCTGATGACGAGAGATCGGGATGTTCCATGGTGGAAACCTCGGACCAGTCGTAGACCGACCGATTTCGGGAGGCTATGTGTCGAGAGATTACCCATTTCGGGAAATCGGGATTCAGGAACTCGGGATTTCTGGTGACGAAAGATCGGGGCCTTCCATGGTAGAAACCCCGAAATAGATTTGGGTCATCCGATTAAAGGAGGCCATGTGTCATGAGATTTCCCATTTCGGGAAATCGGGAGTCGGGAACTCGGGAGTTCTAGTGATGAGAGATTGGGATGTTCCATGGTGGAAACCCCAAAGTAGTCGTAGACCGATCGATTTTGGGAGGCTACATGTCAAGAGATTACCCGTTTCGGGAAATCAGGAATCAGGGATTCGAGAGTTTCGTTGACAAGAGGTCGGGCTCTCACCTTGATAAATCTCGACTTATAAATATCGAGATGTTAGCATGTGGTTAAGTTCCGATGAATGGACGAGATTCCTTTGGAGGATCTTAGGGTCTATAATGACTGTCAAATGTGGGAAGAGACATCAACTTTAATCCGGGGCGCGAATGCGCCTTAGGGTAAGTGACGAGCAGATCTGAACGACCAAAGTCCACCCACCCAGATCTACAATTGAGGCTTCATTCCAGAGCCCCCTTGTTGTTATTCCTTTAGCAGTGAGGGGGGGGTCCAGAATCGAATGTGCAACTTGGGAACGTTCAGGATCAATTCTCCTTGATCAACGATATTCAGGTGAATTCCGGACCCCCCTTTCCATTCTGCCTTTAATGGGGGGGGGTCCGAAATGGTGTGGCATGTGAAGTGGGACCCATCTCCTGTCACACTGCCCACCGTGTCATGTTTCCCCTCTCCCCACCTGTACTCCTCTTACTCGTGTGACATGGCTATTCCTAATGGCCATTTTCCAACCCTGTAGGGACTCGTCCCTATTAGCCAGTTACCAGCTCTGCCGGGGTTCGACAGTTGCAGAGTCGAACAATTCAACATCCCTGTAGCGTCGAGGCACGAAATACAAAGAGGCACCATGAATTATTTGACCTGTGATCATGACCCACGATCACATGGGAGCAGAGAGAGAAAGATCTAGCTTGCGGTAGGCATCCACATAGGATTCAGAGGCTTTGATTATGCAGAAATCAACGAAAATTGTGATTATGGTAGTGGGTTTGTGACAAAGTGGTATCAGAGCATGGTGACAACACTCGGACTGATTGGGCTCATGAACGAGTTGCGCATAAGCTCCGTTCGAAGCACTCCTATGAGGAGTAACCCCCTAACTTAACTCTCTAATCCAGGATCAAAACTTGGAAACGAGAACTCGATTGTGTATTCATGTGAAAGAGTTATGAATTTATGCACAGGTTCTAAAATGTGTCTAAATATTGACTAATAACCAACGTTTTTCTTTTCACCCAAGTGAATGATCAGCCGTGGGAATTTACAGATGCAAAGAATGGTGACCCACCAAGAGGTGGGAGAAGGCTCCCACAATAGAGATGAAGAGTCTGACGAAAGAAGAGTAATAGGAACCCCTCTAGATCTAGTCGAGACTGTGAGGAGTCTCATGGTTGAATTGCAAAGCTGCAAGGTCGACAATGAAAGTATGATGAAAGAACAAGAAAAACAAACTGAAATTAATGCATTTTTACTGCAGAGCTTATCCGACCTACAGTGACAAATGCAACATGAACCCGAGATGCAGAAACATGGTTGTATCAGTGGCCATACTAAGAGGAGCACCTCAAGGAAGGTCCACCCCAGAGGTAAAGGATCAGTGCCAGACGATTCCTCTAAGAAGGAAGCTGGCAATTCAGAAGGCACTTCCAGCAGCAGGACCAGTTCCTATTCTCGAAGAAAATAGAAGAAGCAAAAGACTTCCAAGGGTCATAAATTTGAGGAATTCAGAAAGGCCAAACCTCCCTCCTTCGACGGTGAGATAAAGAAGGGAGAGGAAGCTGAGGCCTGGCTACTTGGACTGAAGAAATATTTCAGAGTCCATGATTTTTTAGAGAATTTGAAGGCCCGAGTGGCCACTTTCAATCTGAATGGAAAAGCTTCCATCTTGGGAACATCTTAAGAATATGAAAGGGGTCCGCGAGGACGACCTGTCTTGGAAACAGTTTGAGAAGTACTTCCGGAAGAAGTATTTTTCGGAAAAATATTTCGACGAGAAGGCTAAAGAGTTTTATGAACTCAAACTGGGGCAACTCACTATAGAGGAATATGTCAACAAATTCCTCGACTTATTGAGATATGTACCCTACATCAAGGCAGAGAAGGTGAAGGTGCAACGCTTCATCAGTGGGCTACCCAAGGAATACCGGAACCGAATTGAATTTGACGAGCCAAAGACCTTAGAAGACACTATTTGAAAGATAACATATTGTCATGAACAATATGGACATTGGGCAGAGTCTCGTGGAGACTGGAAACAAAAGAGTGGTTTGAGATTTTAGAAAAAGGGGATCAAATCCTCAGGATTTAAGAACTACAAGAAGAACCCCAGAATGAACTTTCCATCCCAGAGTGTACTCCAATAGAACTTTCCCTCATGAGACGAAAATAAAACTTCTGGACCTATACCAGTGAAGACTGATAACCCAAAGAGAGAACCTATGAAATGTTGGGGTTGCAGAGAAGAGCATCTCCTGAGATATTTTCCACGCCGGCAACAAAACAGTTGGAAAGTTTATAACATTCAGAAAGCTACCACAGTCAATGATGTGGCAGGGAGTGTGCCGTAGATTTATGCAGCCTTGGATAATAACCAAGCTGACCACCAAGCTTCAGTGGTGGAAATAGAAGGTATGATTTTCAACCATCTGGTGTCTGTTTTGATTGAACCTGGTTCAAATTTGAGTTATATAGCCCCTAGAGCTGTTGATAAGTGTGAGCTATAGCCACGAAAACAAACCAAACCATGGTTGGTATAGTTAGCCATTGGCACCAAAAGAAGGGTAGTAGAGGTCATACCAGCCTGCCAATTAATGTTGGGTGAATTCCCCACCCAAGCAACCCTTAACGTATTACCCCTGGGATCATATGATTTGTTGATTGATATGGAATGGATGGCCACCCATAAAGCCAGACTAGACTGTTACCATAAAATAGTAGAATGTGTGAGCAAAGAAGGAAAAAGGATAACCCTCCAAGGGATCCAAAAACCGGTCTCGGTGAGGCAAATATCAGCCCTGCAAATGAGAAAGTATTAACGAAAAGGGTGTCCCCTATATGCAATACAGGTGTTGAAAACAATTGAGGGTGATAAACTAAGCCCTGATGATCACCCTATCCTGAGAGAATACATATATGTGTTTCTGGAAGAGGTACCGGGTCTACCTCTGAGAAGAGACATTGACTTCTCGATAGAGCTTGCACCAGGAGTGGTGTCAGTTTCTAGGACACCCTACCGGATGAGCACACCTGAGTTAGTGGAACTCAAATTGCAATTGAAAGAAATGATGGATAAGGGTTATATTCAACCCAGTGTGTCCCCATGGGGAGCACCAGTCCTATTTGTGAAAAAGAAAGATGGCACCCGTAGATTGTGCATAGATTATAGACAACTCAATAAAGTAACCATAAAGAACAAGTACCCCTTGCCCAGGATCGATGATCTATTCGATCAGTTGGGAGGTGCATCTATTTTCTCAAATATTGACTTGAGGTTGGGATACCATCAAGTCCAAATCAAGGGTGAAGACATCCATAAAACCACTATCCGAACACGGTATGGTCACTATGAGTTTGTGGTAGTTCCATCTGGGTTAACCAATGCCCCTGCCACTTTCATGTGCTTAATGAAAATGTACTCAGTAAATTTTTAGATAAATTTTTACTAGTTTTTATTGATGACATATTAATCTACTCTAAGAATAGAGAGGAACATGAAGAGCATATTAGACTTGTGCTCCAAGTTCTAAGAGAGCATCAACTCTATGCTAAATTCAACAAACGCAACTTCTTTCAGAAGCAAATACATTACTTGGGACATGTTCTATCCGAGGAAGGGGTAGCAGTAGATCCTGACAAGATCAGGTCTATCATGGAATGGACTACCCCAAGGGATGTCTTAGACATCAGATCCTTTATGGGATTAGCAGGATACTATAGGATATTTATAAAAGGATTCTCCAAGATTGGTTGTCCAATCACTGCCCTCCAGAAGAAGGGGACAAAATTCCCGTGGACATAGAAATGTGAAGAAAGATTCCAAAACCTGAAACATCTACTGACCCATGCACCCGTGTTGAAAATCGCTGACCCAGAAGCTGACTTCCTTGTGTGCACACATGCCTGTAAGGAAGGGCTCGGAGGAGTCCTTATGCAGAAAGGAAGTGTGATCTACTATGAATCCCGAAAATTAAACGAACATGAAGTCAACTATGTGACTCATGATCTAGAACTGGTTGCCATAGTGCATGCCTTGAAAATGTGGAGGCATTACCTCTTGGGAAGAAAATTTGTACTTATGACAGATCACTGTGGATTGTGGTATTTGTTTGACCAACCAAAGCTCAATGCTAGACAAGCTAGATGGATGGCCCTCCTTAGCGAATTTGATTTTGAAATCAAACACATTAAAGGGAAAGAAAATAGGGTGGTCGATGCCCTTAGCAGAAGCATGAAAACAATTCACCTGGAAACGGTGAGTACCTATGAGACAAATGTCAAGAACAGAGTCAGAAATGCACAGGACACAGATCCCTTCATTCAGACTGTGACCCTATACCTACAGCAAGAACCCACTGGAGTAAAATATGAAGGCTACCAGATGACTGAAGGAGGTCTACTCACTTATAGAGATAGACTGTACATTCCAAATTGTGACGACTTGAAGAGGTTCATTATGGATGAACTACATAAAATACCATATATTGGTCACCCAGGATACCAGAAAATGATCACTGCCACCCATAAACAATTTTATTGGCCTGGATTGAAGAAAGACATAGCCAAATATTTGGCCCAATGCATAGAGTGCCAACAGGTTAAAGTAGAACATCGACACCCAGCAGGACTATTACACCCTTTACCCATCCCAGAATGGAAATGGGAAA
>ML790978.1:137889-187230 GCA_009831015.1 Picea engelmannii
TCCTTTAAGGGGGAGGGAATTGTAACACCCTATTTCCCCCAGTTTGTAAAAATAACTGGACTGGCCCAGAACTGTGGAAAACTCAGAAATGTGAATATGTGATGTGAATGGACCTTGTGGAAAAGGTCGATGAATGTGAATAAAATTATGAATTGGTATTGCAGGATTACTAAGAGGGGATGTGCTGAAAAAGAGACCACGATGGATTCAAAAAGGTGGTGGAAGGAACCTGGAAAGGTGGTGTTAACTTCCACCGAGAATCAATACTATATTTGGACTCCACTGGCCCGGAGAACCAAAAGTGGCTCGCTGACCCCAAATTAAATGTCTCACGGGCTGGTAGGCAGATGGATTCTCAGGAGTTAATGAGGGATGGGGAGGTGAATCGCCCATCCGTAGAGCCGTCAGGCCTAATCGGCGTGAGGGAAATTGCACCACATAGAACCTCGCAAGAGGATAAGGCGTGGGGGAGAAGCGATTGGGGAGGGGGACAACGCGAGGTGAAAAAGAGAACTCTGGCGATATGTAGAGTGGGTGATAGCAGAGAGGAAGGAGAGTAACCTTCGCTCCTGGTCACTAGAAAACAAAGAGGTAGTCTCATAGCATCATGGTCTCAGCTTGGGGTGGCTAGTGGTAAATCCGCTGGGAGTCGTTGAGCCTACGGTTGGGTGGAAACGAGTACCCCTCTTAGCAGTTGCATAACCCCTAGTGTTATTTTCTGATAAGTGTTTTTCCTTTGACATCTTGAAATATATGTATGCTGACATTTATGATCATAAGCTGTGAAATTGTGAATGACTTCATTATAAGAATGTCTGTTTGGTGTCTTGATCAGTAATGGTAGTTGTATGTTTATATGGAAAGACTATGTGTGGCTTATGCTCTCTTAAATTTTTATTTATATGCAAACTGATCTAATTCAGACTTCACGCCTGGTTCTCGGGAGAGAGATACCCTTATCTACCTTAGATAGTACCCTAGGTAAACCTCCCCATAGAGATACCCTCCTTGAAAACATCATCAAGAACCTAGAAGGAGGACGTGAGGGCACAAGGACCTAAGAAATCCTTGATAAGTATCGAATCAACGGATGAGATCCCGTCGGGAGATCTGTGGTCACTCACGACCATCAGATAAGAAGAAGAAGATGGAAAGATAAGTACCTTAACCTTGATAGGTGTTGATCAACAGACGAGATCCCGCCGGGAAATATGTGGTCACTCATGATCGTTAGATTTGGTAGGAGAAAGTAGGATGTTAAATGCCTTACCACCTTGTCTTTCTGTACCTTCGTGGATAGCGAAGAAATCGGGAATCGAGAACTCGGGAGTTCTGATGACGAGAGATCGGGATGTTCCATGGTGGAAACCCTAGAGCAGTTGTAGACCGACCGATTTCAGGAGGCTACGTGTCGAGAGATTACCCATTTTGGGAAATCAAGAACTTGAGAGTTCTGGTGACGAAAGATCGGGGCCTTCCATGGTAGAAAACCCAAAATAGATTTGGGTCGTCCGATTAAAGGAGGCCATGTGTCATGAGATTTCCCATTTCGGGAAATCGGGAGTCGGGAACTCAGGAGTTCTGGTGACGAGAAATCGGGATGTTCCATGGTGGAAACCCCGAAGTAGTCATAGACCAACCAATTTTGGGAGGCTACGTGTCGAGAGATTACCCATTTCGAGAAATCGGGAATCGGGGATTCGGGAGTTCCATTGATAGGAGGTCGGGCTCTCGCCTTGATAAATCCTGACTTATAAATATCGATATGTTAGCATGTGGTTAAGTCTCGATGAACGGACGTGATTCCTTCAGAGGATATCATGGTCTATAATGACCGTCAGATGTGGGAAGAGATGTCAAGTTTAAGTCAGGGCACGAATGCGCCTTAGGGTAAGTGGCGAGTAGATCTGAACGACCAAAGTCCACCTACCAAGATCTACTACTGAGGCTTCATTCTGGAGCCCCATTGCTATTCTTCCTTTAGCGGTGAGGGGGGGTCCGGAATCGAACATGCAACTCGGGAATGGTCAGGATCAATTCGCCTTGATCAACGACATTCAGGCGAATTCTGGACCCCCCTTGCCATTCTGCCTTTANGAAGTGGGACTCGTCTCCTATCACGCTGCCCACCGTGTCATGTTTCCCCTCTCGCCACCTATACTCCGCTCACCCGCATGACAGGGCCATTCCTAATGGCCATTTGCCAACCCTGTAGGGACTCATCCCTATTGGCCAGTTACCAGCCTTGCCGGGGTTCGACGGTTGCAAATTCAAATGATTTGACATCCCTGTAGCACCGAGGCTTGAAATAAAAAGAGGCACCATGAATTATTTGACTTGTGATCATGACCTCCGATCACATGGGAGCAGAGAGAGAGAAAGAGCTATCTTGCGCTAGGCATCCGCAGAGGATTCAGAGGCTCTGATTCTGCAGAAATCAACGAAAACTGTGATTATGGTAGTGGGTTTGTGACATTGGCCGAGCATGAAAGGTTGTTGTACCTGTAAGTAATTTTGTCATTAATTCATGATTGAAACTTAATGACTATTGTATTTCAAAATATGGATGGCATTACTTTGTTTTGGGAAATCGATGCTTCATTACTTAACGGGGTAATTACAAACTAGATCATATTCCTAATTTCTGTACAATTAAGGGAGATAAGCTTATGTTTTCTGCAAAACTGGGAAAAATGGACAAACAAGACCAAGTGGCCTCTAATGAACTAGGATTTTCAACTAATATGACAAATTCATCATTGAAGAAGAAAAAGAAGCTGGTTTCACGGATATTAGCAATGAAATTTCATACAAAGCCTGTAGAAGAGACATAAGAAGATAAGGAGGTCAGATTAAATCCCATCATGAAGGATTTAATCATCAATGGATATGCCAATGAGAATCATGTGCGAGTTGTCAAGAGGAAAAGGAGCAAGAGACAAAAGATGGAGGTTAAAGCTGAGGTAGTTGAGATTGTTGGAGAAAACCAACCGGCTTGGCTTGACACTTTAAAGGAATAAATTGCTAATCCGAAATATTTCCCAGGCTAAATTGAGTATGTTTCAGAGAATTTTGTATTGATATAGACATGTGGTGTTCAAAAAAAAAATCTTGAATATGTCAGTTTTGTCTATAACACTCCCTATAAAATAGGAGTACAATTGTTACACGTTACTCCTTTTTTGTAACTGATGTCTATTTTTAGAACTGTAGGGAAGTTGATTCGTTTTGAATCTTGGATGTAATCTACCTATATATATTATTGCAAAGATAAATAAAAATAGGATTGACTAGAGAGGGGCCTGCCCTCGTAGCAGGAGGATTTTGTAATTTCCTGGAGATAAATTGAATATATAATGCAGAATCATTTTTGAACTCGTGAAAATATTCTAATGGCTGTGATATGAGTTATGTTTTCTCTCATAGTGTGTATTTATTGTGTCTTTAAAAATCCATTTGCATCTTCTTTTGTTTAAATTTGAGAGTCAAAGGTCCGAAATTCATCTTATGATGCTCTCACTTAAGCGATTTAAACTATGTGATTCTCTTCCTAATTAATTCAGAATTCATTTCAATAATGCTTTGATGTAGTTAATTGTTTTTCCTTTTCCTCTTTCACCCTGTAAATTTAAATTTACAATTCAGATTCATTGCCTCATTTATCCTTTCTCCTCTAGATAGTTCCAATGGCCTGCTATTGTTTATTTATTTTTGACTCCATA
This sequence comes from Picea engelmannii, assembly GCA_009831015.1. Lineage (NCBI taxonomy): Eukaryota > Viridiplantae > Streptophyta > Pinopsida > Pinales > Pinaceae > Picea > Picea engelmannii. The sequence continues at coordinate 141,612 of ML790978.1, forward strand.
GCCCTAAGTTTCCCTCCCATTCCTTGCCAACAAGTTTATAAAACCCCCCAAAATAAACCAAATCTAGCCACCGATTGCCAAAGAAATATCAAGTGACATGAGAGAGCCCTCTCTGAGTTGAGAAGGCTAGTGCCCGGATCTAAAGTAGGTTGAAACAATTACCTCTATTGTTTGTCTATTCATCTGGACAAAATTTACAGAGTGCTAACACTCCCCCTGACTGAAATCTTCCTGAAACTGATCTCCCAACATGAACTGTCCTCTTTATGGTGCTTCCTCATGTAAATATAAGACACATAATATAAGCATTCAAAATCATTCATTTTGAAGTAGAAATTACTCCGAGTCTCTGGTGAAGATACTCAAAGTCTTCCCATGGAAGCAGTTTTGTAAATATGCCTGCCACTTGTTATTTTGTGCCCACATATTCAACTCTGATGTTCTTCTCTGCAACCTGTTCCCATAGAAAGTGATACTTTTATTGGAATATTCTTCGTCTTGGAGTGCATCACCGATCTCTTTGAGATATTGATGGTGCTTGTATTATCAAAATAGATTGGAATGGGCTCATCATACTCAACCTGTATATATGTTAGAGTTTGTTTCATCCATAGAACCTATGTACAACATGATTCTACAACAATATACTCTGCCTCGGATATATATAAGGATACCGATGATTTATTTCTTTCTTAGCCATGATACTAAACACTCAACCAAGTAGAACGCTTCTCCATTGGTGATTTTTTGGTCATCAATGCAACCTACCCAATCTGCATCTGTGTAGGCAATAAGTGATAGATCCTTTCCTTTTGGATACCATAATCCAAACTCTTATGTTCCTTTGAGATATCCAAAAATCCTCTTTATTGCTAAGACATGTGATTCCTTTGGTGCTGCTTGAAATCTTGCCACCTATCCAACTGCCTACATTACATCTGGTCTGAATGTTGTCACATATAGTAAGCTACCAATAATTACCTATATTGCCTCTAGTATGTAGACTTTGAATCATCATCTTTGTTCAACTTGCAACTCGTTTTCATAGGAGTGGTAACTGGTTTACACTCTTCCATTTCGAACTTCTTTAGCATTTATCTGATATACTTATTTTGGGAAATAAAAATTCCTTGGTTGCTTTGACATATCTGAAGACCCAAAAAGAAGGATAGTTCTCCGAGTAATGACATTTCAAATTAATTCTTCATGTCCTTTGAAAATTTATGGCTTAACCTGTCATTAGTACTTCCAAAAACAATATCATCAACATAAATTTCAATTAATAAAATACTACCTTGTGCTACCTTGATGTAGAGGTTGTTGTCTGCACTTCCTTTCCATAGCTCGTAGGGAGTTTTGTCATTGTTTTTTCTGAGCATTACTATGTTTACTCATACTCTGCAATATGCATGTAGGATGGTTCACTAGTCTGTCTCAACTACTGCATAGACTCCCCCTGTCTATTATTCATATAATCTGGGAGTCTCTAAGCCAGATGGATTAGAACAATTATTTCTCTAATGTGTATTCATCATCATCTTCATTGGTAGATTAATCATCTCTCTAAGATCTGACTTCTTTCCTTCTGTCTGTGGATTCATCTCTCACTATAGTGCCTGAAAGTACAATATATTGAACATGTTCCTTATTTACTTGTCCTTCTTTTATTTTAGTTATTTTCCAAAACTTTTTGTATCCCTCATCTTTCCTTTTCTTTGTAGAATTTTCTTCATCTCATTTTATTTCCAGTCTTGTGATCTCTAGGACCTGGTATTTGTTCACCTGTTCTTCATTTTTTGAAAAACCACTTTCAACATACCAACCACACTTATTCTTCTTATCTTGTATAGCTAGTGTGCATTCTTCATTTCTATACCAATTCTTCTTTCTTATCCATGTTCTCTTCTGAGGCTCCTGTCTATGACTGTTGTTCTATTGTGGTTCTCTAGGAGGGACTGTCATTCTACAATATTTGGCCATGTGTCCAAAGTTATTTCACTTGTAGCATTCCACTTCAATTCTCAATGATTGAAACCTATTGTAGCTTCTTCTCTATGTTTCACTAGACCTTCTTGGATAACCATTTTGTGTATGTCTTTTAAATTTCCTGCTATTATCTCTGCAACTTACATCTTTATGTCCAAAATTATTGCATGCATAAGATAAACCAAAAAATATAGTTTGATACCTAGGAATTGAATATCTTCTTAAATGAGTTACTCTTATGAATCCTTCTTCTTCCTGAGGACTATTTGTTTCTATCGATCGTCAATTCTAAAATCTGAATCTTCTCGGTGGAGGAGTGTCCCTGTAATATTCCTTGTAGGTCTTCCTATCCCCTTTGATTGTTTATACATAAATTTTTCGATATGTTTCTTGTTCTATTGCTTTGGAGATTGATCCCTCTTCTATCTGATTGTATCCAAGCTCGGAATTTTCATGATTAGGCCTTTGACTGCTGATAATGTCCAAAACTTTTGAGTTGTTCTGCATATTTTTCTTTTGAATATTCTTTCTCAATGTGACAATCTTTGCTTCCAAATTTCCAATGATCCTGTCTCTTTCTTATAATTGTTATTTGTGTTCTTCTTCAATTCTTTTATATTATTCTATTTGAACCTTCAATTCCATGATGATCTTCTCTATTTCTTGAGTCTCTTCCTTCTTGTCTAGTTCTTATTGTAGATTCTTGTTTTTCCTCTTTTCTCTTCTTATAACTTCTATGGCATTCAACAATTCTTCTCGGTAGTCAACTTCTTCCTCTTCATATTCTTCTTTGATGTCTTCTTTATCAGAGTCTTCTACTTCCATGAATATAACTCTTTCTATCTCACTATCACCGACTTCATCTTCATCTGATGAGGAGATGTCTTCTTTGGTGAATAAGCTTTGCTTGAAAAATTTCTTTGTGGTTCCTTTGCCTTTATATGTTTGTTTTCTATTTGATTAATCTTCATCATTCCCCTTATTTTTATTATGAGGACATTTGTTAGAAAAATGACCAATACCATCACAATTAAAACAAATCAATGGAAGCTTACTTTTATATCTGCTGTTGGTTCCCTTGTTCAATCTCTTGACAAAATTGGCCATTTCTTCATCATCTTTTGAGATGTCACTGCTGTTGCTATGTTTTTTTTCTGTTTTCTTTTCCTTTTGCTTTGACCTTCTGGATGTTTTGAAAGATACTTATTTTATATCTAGATTTTCCTATTCATTTCTCATTTCATATGTTGTGAAGATTCCATGTAGTTTGTCCATGCTTATTGAGTCTAGATATTTTCTTTATTCTAGTGCTGATATCTTAGGATCAAATCTCATAGGAAGAGATCTTAGTACCTTTTGAACAATTATAGATTCTTTAATTTCTTAACCCAATCCTATGATTGCATTTAATGTTTAATAGACTCGTAAGAAGTAAAATGCAATATTCTCATCTTTCTTCATCTTTATTTGTTCGAATTGACCTCTTTAAGTTTGAATCTTTGATGCTTTGACTTTTGAATCTCCTTCATAAATATTTTGAAGTTTGTACCAAATGTCTTTAGCGGATTTACAATGCATAACTTTGGTGTATACTGATTCACCAAGACCATTCATAAATGCATTTGTGGCTTTGGAATTATTTTGACCAAGTTTTATTGATCTTTCACTTATTGGCGGAACTGTTCGTTCTTTGTATCCATCTACTATGGATTGCCAAATTTCAAATCCCTGTGCCTGTATACATGTATTCATCCTTCTACTCCAGAATGCATACTTTTGTCCATCAAACTATGGTATTCCATGTTTGTACACGTTGTTGCTTTCCATTATGTACCTTTCATTGTTTAAACTGATTCTTGAAGGAACCCTGCTCTGATACCAATTGGTGGATTACTGAGAGGGGGGGTGAATCAATAATAGATAAATTGTCCTCTTTAACCACAAAATGCAAGTGTTATATCAATGTAGCATTATCATCCAATATTTGCAGAGTAAATAAAAAATGAACAAATGAGCAATCATACACATACACCAATGTTTTTATGTGGAAACCAAAGAGGGAGAAAACCACAAAATGCTTTTTCTTATATGTCTTTAAGAATTACATTCATTGGAAGCACCAACTTTCTTTGTTTCCAGCTGCAACTGGAAGCAGGCTCCAACACCCTAGTTTCTCAGGCTACAACCTGAAGGAAGCTTCAACTCCCCAATTCTCTGGCTACAACCAAAAGGAGACTACAACCCCCTATGTTCTCTAGATACAACCGGAAGGTGGCTACAACCACCTTTCCTAGCCCTGTCCAACTGCCTTGACGTAGAAGTAGAATGATGGAACCACTGTCACACTTTCAATGTGAGATATACTGTTGTAAACCTGTACCAATCAACCTGCACCAAACAACTTGTACCAATAACTTGAACCATGCATCAACCATGCATCAACTTGTAATCAACCTGTATCATAAACAAGTGCATCAACCATGCACCAACTTGTACCTCAACCTATAATCAGCCTGTACCATAAACAAGTGCATCAACCATTCACCATCCTATAACTCAACCTGTAACATCAATGAGTGCATCAACCATGCACCAAATATGTACCAATCATGCATCAAATACACATAAACTATGACTCACCAAGATGTACCAACATCATCAGCTATACACCTCATGTATGTGCCAACTCACCAACTACTTGTCTCAACCATGTACCCAACATGTAACTCAACCATATAACAAATAAATATACTAATATAACCATCAAAAGTTCTCTAGCAATACATCACACTATCCATAACCAAATACCATAAACCATTACATCAAACCATGTGCCACAACCTCATTGTTATACAACCTCTATATGTAACATACCTCAGCCAAAATCCCTCATCAATTTCATCATCCAAATCTGTTTTATAACTCTGTAATAGACCTGGTGTATATGATCACATACCTAAAATTCTTCCTTAACTTTAACAACAAGAGATTAGCATTTTATCAAACTTTACTTTAGTCTCACATGACTAATTTTGGATTAGTCAACAACCCTAACTTGCAATAATCATAACTATGTTCCTGTAATGAATAAAGATCTAAAAATGGTACACAATATTCTTTAGTATATTTTATGCAATTCCTCCAAACTTCACTACTTGGAACCTCTCAGAAAAGACATTATAGCAAAAATGGCATACCTTGTTGAATTCTGGATTATTCTAGAGAGTGAACTTATAGAGCGTGCCACACACATAATATTTGTTGTATGGATGTGAAAATTTTACACATAATACTAAATCATGTACTCTAACTAATACATTTGGTATTACTGAATTTGGATCTGTTATGAAGAAGTTATGACATTTTTACCTGAAACACCTGTTTTAGACTAGTTTCAGGACTAGCCACAAACCCTATTTTCCACGGCGTGTAACTCCAAAAACACAATGACCCACAAGCTTAAATTTGTATCACAACTACTTGGATATGTTTCCTCAATGGCCTCCCAATTTCACGGTTTGAATCATTCTAGAAAAAAAAGTTATTGCGAAAATGGTGAGATGACCTGTAAATACCATACCTTAGAAAGCATCATCAAAAGAATTTATCCTCCCTTGAATTTCGGCCTTCTTTACTTCACCTTCCCTTTGAAATTAAGATTAGATATCTTTTGGTTACCTTAGTCTATGCTCAAGTGTGATTAAAATGAGATAACCTTGCCTCTTATTTATATTTTCATGTAGCTTCCTCAAGGGGTTACATTTTAACCATCTTAACCCACTTTTCTTATTTTAGGGTTAACTCACTTCTAATTTCTCCATTAACTTTATTATTTAAATAATTTATTTTGTATTCACTTTGAATTATAGTACACTCATCAGTTCACTTTATTATTTACCTTCTAAAATATCTTAAACCACTTTGACTACTTTGACATTTTGGGGCTTCTAGATGACTCATGAGGGTTCTCCAACTTCACATGGCCATAACTCTCTAATTGTGAGGAGTTATGTGACATTCCATATACCATTGGAAATGGAATGACATGCAATATCCATATAGAATATTATTTCATACAAATATATCAAAACTCATACCATTATCCATCAAACAAACTTGGTTCCATTACCCAAACCTGGGTTCTCCAACTTCTCATGCCCATAACTCTCTAATCATGAGGAGTTATGTGACTGCTATAGTGGGAAAACCCCTCTATGAACTACACCAAGGGTCTAAAGTATAGGCAGAGCTAACCATCTAAAGTCTCCTACTTTTAAACACTATCCCAACATTACCCCACAATCATACATAAAAGAGAAGAGAGAGGGATCTGGTAGGCCTACCTTAAAATCCATGTCCAGTGTCGATTGCTTTGCGCTTGGTTGTTTCCTGACTGCAAATATCATCCCAAGTCTGACTTGCATTCATAAAAATATAAACAAGAAACTACAAGCATGCATTCTACATATGGGTTAGTTGGTTAGACATCATAAACATGAAATGTAAACAAATCATATACATTTAAGACGCCATTTGGTGGGACGGAAAAAGTAATTCTTTATATTAATCTCACAAAAAGGTCACTTACAACATGAGACTGACACTACTCCTCGAATTCCATCTTGGGCTCCTCATCACCATGCACCAACTGCTTCCACGTCTTCGTCTCCTCTTCATTTCTCTCTTAGGGAAATGGCAAGGGCTTTGCAATTGAGGAAAAGGGGGATTGATAAAATGGGAAGAGTTTCTTTGCTCTCGTGCTTCCCTCTTGCAATGGGACCCCAAACCCTTCTTTTATTGGCCAAAAGGGATAGTAATGGTTGGGATGACTGGCTATGGGCAGTCAAACGGTTAAGTAACAGCCTGTAAACCAATATCCTATGCAATTTTCCACTTTTTGCGATATTCTGTGAGTGTACACAGGCTGTAATGGGTCAGCAAGTGTGTGTACGTGGGTAGTAGTGGTGTAGGGTGCGTACACCTTCAAAGCAATGGTTTTTTGAAGAGCTTGTTCAGTAATGGCTTGGAAAATCTAGCAAGTTAGATGGTCTGATTCTAGGTATGCATGTCTGGTGAAATTTAGGGTTATAACAGATGCCCCCTAATGTGTGAGGTCAGAAGAGCATCTAATGTTTGAAATACATTACAAATATTCACCACTGTACAATGCGAGTGAGCCCAGGGATCGGAGTTCAGGAAGTGAGATCTACAAAAATAACAATTTGTCTCACCGAGGCGGGCATACCCATGCTCGAGATGAAATAAAATCATGGATGCCAATCAAATACACTGTAGATCCATGTCATATAACAATATAAAGTGTAGCCACAAGCAATACATAGTGGATCTACATCTCAAAAATCAAAAGATATACATGTATAGTATCCATCTTCAAGAAGCCAATGACGCCCGATGGCTGGAGATGAGGTCTTCAGAGCTCAAGCAACAACTTCAAAATATTCAAAACTTGGGTAGGAGTGTAATATGAGTGTATGAATTCACTACCCAGTGGTCTTTGACGTCTCGTTGGGAACATACAAGAGGATCTTGATGATTAGGCATAAAAATTCATTGATTTTGAGCAAGGACTTGATTGGTGTTTCGGGGTGGCCGAGCATGAGGACAAGAGACAAACTGCAGAAGGGCCGACTCAAATTTAGTAATACTTCCCTTGGACAAAAGCATGACAAAAGATGATACTCAGGGAGCATGGCATTGACATAAGTTCATGATGCAGGAGGCAACACAAACTCTCCAAATGTTTAGAAGGGTAACCAAACGGAGGAGGACACAACTCTATGTAGCGAGAATAACTTCCTAAGGTCATATTGAATCCTAGAGCTTGAAAAACAAACGAAAGGATGTGCTTTGTCCAAGGGTGACTCATTGTGTTGTCAACAAAAATAAAATACTTTTCCCTTCCACTTTTTGGGGTATATTCAATTTTTTTGTCTTTTTCAATAATTGTGGAAAGTTTTGAAAAAGAATAAAGAATGCTACGTTACAAAGGAGGATTGAGTGTCGTAGAAATAATAGTTCCAAGAGTAAGGAACACATTGATGCTCAGAGAAAGGGGACATATGCAGGACAGGGACACTTGGGAAAAATCCTCCATGGGTCAAGGTGTTAAGACGCAGAGGAAAAGTTCTACAAGGCTTGCGTATGAGGCATGCTTTAGATGGTTCAGTGTAGAGCAACATGGAGTCAGCATTAGGTCAAATACACAGGAATGAAAATGCGATTAATAATACACAATGATAAAGTCCTTCGATGTAATTTTAATGAGCCCAGAGAAGGTAAGCTCCACAGTTTTTCATTTTTAGAGAGTCTGAAAAAATGTAAAAGGAGACTCCATCGGGGTACCTTTTTCGAAGGTAGTCTAGTCGACTAAAAAAAGAGGTAAAATAGCACCGAATAGACATCTATTCAAAATCATTTTAACGAGTGTGAAAAATACAATATCACTCGGCAATATTTTCATATTTAAGGAGTCTGAAAAGAGCTTAACTATGGACTTTGTAAGGGATGTTCTTCTGGACCAATTTAACGAGTGTGAAGAAACAAGGTCACTTGACTATCTTTTCAATTTTAGGGAGTCTGAAGAGAGCTTAGCTATGGACTTCGTGGGGGTTCCTTTTTTCATAAGTTTAATCCCTTAGGCCTGAAAAAGGGTTAAATCTATACCTGAGAATACTCTTCTAGAGAACCGAGGCTCATAGAGTATACCTTTGTTCATACTTTTGACCATCCAGACTGAGAAAGGGGTAAACTACCGTCGGACAAATGTGCCTTCAAATTTCAGTTTAGTGAGTGTGAAGGGAAACAAGATAGCTCGATAATCTTTTCATGTTTAGAGGGTATGAAAAGGGATTAAAAGAAGACCCATTGTGTTTCGGGAGTCCCGAGGGTGAGGTCAAGAGTGATAATGAAACATGCAAATGAGGCTCAAACTCGTAATCAGGAAAAACTAATAAGGACTCCCGAGCCTATAGTCATTAGTGATGACATGGACACCAAGATGCAATCAGGATCTACCTAGGGCATCCATGTGAAGGTAGGCTCTACCACCAAACCATGACACTTTTAGAGAAAGAGTGAGGGTTTCGTGTCGCAATTCGGTGGGATCGATCATATGGCAAAGAGAAAAAGACAACAAGGTGCAACAAGTGGAGGTTGAATCCTATCTTACATGCACAAAGTTGGAAAAATGAATTTTTACCAAAAGACCTTTAAAACTGACCCATCTCTCAAAAAAATTCTCAATGCCCAAAGTAACACGTATCGTAACATCCCATGATAAACTCAAGAACCATAGTAAATGATTTTCAAGCTGGAAAAAATGGCAAAAGGGTCCAAAAAATGACAAAAAGGGGCCAAAAAATTCTATAAATAGAAAGCTGACAGCTCATTATCACCATTGTAATTTGAGAATTGACCAAAATTCAAAAAACACCCCTTTGCCGAAATAGTTGATTTCGGGAGCTTTAGTGGACGAAACGAACTTCCATTTGGACCAAGTAAGTACATACTAACCTCTCTTTCATTTCCATCTTTCATTTTTTCATTTTTTTTTTTGGGGGGGGGGGGCACTGNGACCTTTAAAGAGGTCAGCCCTGTGTGTACGTGGGCTAGCCAAGCACAACCCGCATGTAGATGCTGACAGAAGATAAGCTGCCCGCGTGTACACACGACTCTCCCCAAGATAACCCACGTACACCCTTCAATAAGTGGGGAAAAATTGAAAATGCAAGAGTTAACTCTCCATTGATTTGTTTTTGAAGGATGTATGTGCATTGGAGAGAGAGGGAGCATGAGGACATTGATTTTTTGGTCTGTTAGGATCCTGTTGCTATCATTGTTTTGTCACAATGCAGTTTGTTAAAGTTATTCCAGTGTTCGTTTATGAGGGCACAACTGGAATCTTGACGCAGAGGTATTCATTCTTGAGGGGAATTTGTTGACTCCAACGACTGAGGAAATTTACTTCCTAATTGGTCTCTTGAGGAGAGGGGATCCAATCAACTTGCACACTTTCCCCCTCGGGCTGCACAACATCGAGGAGTTGATTGGAGTCCATTGCGAGGATGGTATTGAGAAAGTAGGTTCTCAGGTGCCTATACATAAGATCAACAACCTATCACTCAAAGTGATAGTTCTACTTATTGGGCGGATCACTAGATCTGCAGCTTTACATCAGGCCTCCTGGGTGCACATGCATTGTGCGGTACAGATCTTAAATGCACGAATTTTTGACTAGAGTACCACCATGATGGAATGCATGAAGAGATAGCTAACAAAGTGTCAGATACGGGAGCACCGTAACTTCGGGTTTGAGACCATTTTGTGCTCCTTTTTCTTCGAGAGGGTACCCAGTCTCAATCCTCGAGATACTATACGATGGCATGAGGCCTCTCTCCCAGTGCTATGCAGATGGGTGGAGTTGTTGCCGTGACAGGGAGGAGGGAGGACCATCGAGGCCTTTGATGACAAATTTTTTGGTTGGTGGTCATGACAGATTCCAACAATAGAGGACTACCCCTATGTCGAGATCAAATTTTCTAGAGATCCTGACATGCCTGTACCTCCCGGAGCCGAGCGAGGAGAGATGGGTAAGTTTTCTTTTCAAAGTTATTTAATTTTTATGTCTTTTTATATATATCATTTCTTTTGTATACCATAGTATCTAACACTTACATATCTGTTATGTATATATGTGGGACTAGTGTGTCCAACACACTTCTCGAGGACTAGGCGGTGTCCTCGACCAAAGGAAGGACCAGCTGGAGCCGCCAGACTAGCAACAACAGCAGGGGGGCCTCCAGTCAGAGAGGCTGAGAGAGTATTGAGACGGGTAGAGAGGAACCTTACTGTGATCACTCGTACAATCCCTATGGTGGATATCGAGGATCTCCCACCGTCGATGAAAACTCACGTAGTTGGGGTGCCACGGACCTAGGTCCAACTCTTGCGGCATTTGGCGAATGCTGTTGTTCACTACGGCAGGGCCAACAAGCCTCGCCCTTAGCTAGGATAGAATACTTACATTCTGAGAGAACCTTTTTTATATTTTTGAGGGCATAAGCCCCGTGACTCTGACTGGACATATTTTTGAGGTTCTTGCATCCACCCATGTACTCTGATATTTTTTGATATATATATGGATATTTTTCATCTTTTTATGTCTTATGGATTACATCTATTTTACAAATCTATTTACATGTGTGTGTGCGATTTTTCTTACATGTGTGCAATATGCCAATCTAATACATGATTATCTAGAGTATCTATGATTTGATTCAATCTCCTCAGAACATGGATATATGTAATGTAATCAAAACTCTGTTCTAAAAGACGTACCCTAAGGAATCGTTGGTGTAGTGTAGGATCATAAACGCGATAAACACCATTTAACTGAGACACAACCAGATGAGCGTCTAAGTAGACCCAGAGGTGAGAGATACTATGCAACAAAGTGTCACTAAGAAACTCTAATACTGCGTTGTATTCAATGAAATTGTTTGTGGCGTTGCCTAAAAAGATACTTCCTGAAGATAGAAACTGGCCCTGAGGTGTGAAAATCACCCAAGCTGTAGAAGCAAGCCTCCGAGTGTGTCGTCTAGTGCCATCCACAAAACCAACGAACACCTCTGATTCACTTGACATCTTCTATAGTGAAAAATATGACATAAAAAATGACACATCCATAAAACCAAAAAGACAAAAGATAAAATGAAAATGTACAAGACTATACATATGTTACAAGAAGTCACCCAAGCTGACCCACCTACGAGTAATACTTCTTAAGGCAGAGCCTATTTCTAGGCTCCACCAAAGAATTTCCCTCAAACTCCACCAGATGATAAGTGCCCTTCTTTAGAACCTCCTTCATGATGAAAGGTCCGAACCACATGGGTTTGAACTTGCCTGCCCCTAGGGGGTCCTTATCTTGGTCATAGACTAGGACAAGGTTGTCTTTAGAGAAAATCCAAGGATGGACGGACTGATCATACTGACACTTGAATTTTTGTTTGTGAGCCTCGTTAGCTAAGGTTGCATCTCGATGTTGCTCATTGAGTTGCTCAAGATATAATAAATTCTCTTCAAACAATGAATTGTCTGGAAATAACTGTACTGCCAACTTTAGAGAGGGGATCTGGAACTCTATAGGAAAGACTGCGTCTAGCCCATAAACAAGTTGAAAAGGTGAGAAACTGGTTGCAGTCTTAACAGACGTTTGATAGGCCCATAATTCTTAATACAACATCAAATGCCAATTTGACTTGACTGAATCGATCGTTCGCTGTAAGATAGTATAAAGGGATTTATTCACATCTTCCACCTTACCATTCACTTGTGGGTAGTAGGGTGATGAATGTTCTTTCCTCAACCCAAGATTTGATGTTAAAGCAGACATCATTTTGTTCTGAAAGTGATTTCCATGGTCAGTGACAATATCTATCGGGACGTCGAACCTTGCTATTATCTAGTTAAACAAAAAGAGAGTTGCGGTCTCACCATCATCTTTAAACATTGGCATAGCTTCGACCCACTTCGTGAAGTAGTTTATTTCTATGATGATATAACAATGCCCCCTTGCAGAAGGAGGGTTGCATGTAGCATAATCAATCCCCCACTTGGTGAAGGGACCAACTGTGATGATAGGAAACATGGGAGCAGGGTGTGCCCTCATCTTTCGAGCGAAGATCTGACATGGGTGGCACTTCTTGATCGATTCAACACAATATTTGATTAATGTCAACCAAAAGTAATCGGCTTGTAGAATCGTTTGGGATGTTTCTAACCTAGACAAATGGCTGCCACATGCTCCAGTGTGGCAATCGTTAAGCACTATTTCTTCTTCTTCATGGGTGAGACACTGACGAAGGATGCAATCTACACCTTGACGATACAGAGTGTCCTCGAGTATGAGATAGTTTTTGGCCTGATGGCGTATACGACAACGCTCATCATGAGAAGTAGAGGTAGGACACTTCAAAGTCTAGAGATAGACTATTATATATATGTACCAGGGGTTTGAAGACGTGATCAAATACATGTGTCCTTTAATAGGAAACTCCTCAGGGATAACATCTCTTGATTTGACTGGATGTTCTGAGATGAGTTCTGCAAAGACCAACAACTTCTTGGAATTTGTTGAAACAAAATCCAAGTCAAATTCCCGGAGGATAACTATCCATCTACTGATCTTTCCTTTGATCACACATTGTGTCAACATGTATTGAAACATATTCACAATGGCAATGATGGTGGTCTTGCGAAACAATATGTAATGATGGAACCATTGGACAGCATGAACTGCTACCAACACAATTTTTTCAATGTGGGAATAATTGAGTTCTGTTACAACCAAGCCTCGGCTCAGGTAATAAATCACATATTCTGAGAGAAAATAATCCTCCTGAACCAAGACCATACTGATGGTCGACTCCGTAGTAGCCAAGTACAATAAGAAATATTTATTATAATTGGGTGGTCGAAGCAGAGGGGTAGACGTGAGGGCATGTTTCAACGCTTCAAAAAATCATTGAGAGGCTTTGTCCCAATGGAAAAGAATGTCCTTCTTCAATAAACGCATGAAACCCTTTTTGATCTCGACATAGTTTGTGATGAAATGTCGTAAAACTTTCACTTTTCCTTGTAAACTTTGAAGCTGAGGGATTGTGCATGGGGGAGGCAACGTACTATCACATCAACATTTAAAGGATTGACCATGATCCCTATTGTTGAAACTATGAAACCAAGCAGATGACCCAATGTGATGAAAAAACTACAATTGTTTGGATTCAAGCAAATCCGGTAGTAGCGACATCGCTCAAATATAAGTCAGATGTGTGCGGAATGATTAGATCTCTTGTGAGATCATGATTCTAAGTCATCGATATAAGCCTCGACTATGTGTTTGAGGTCATGGAAAGAAAAATACATGGCCCGCTGAAACGTAGCTCCAACATTTTTCAGACCAAAAGGCATATTCTGATAAGAGAATGTACCCCACAGATAGATGAACGCGGTTTTGTGTTGGTCTCTGGGCTTGATCTGTATCTGATTGTATCTTGAAAAACCATCCATGAAATAAAAGGCCTCACAACCTATGCATTCATCGACTATCTGGTCAATAAATGGCATGGGGAAATTATCCTTTGGACATGCCTTGTTCAAATCACGAAAGTTTGTACATAGGTGAATCGTACCCTATTTTTTGTTGACTGGAATGGGATTTGACACCCATTGAGTCAATTGGACGGGGTAGATGAAACCATCTTGGAGTTGTTTCTCTACTTCAACCTTAATAGCTGCTACTTTCCTAGTATTGACTGGACGAAGATTCTGCCGGAACGACTTAGCATCAGGATACATCGTGATTTCATGTTCGATGATTCTTGGATCTATGCCTAGTATTTCCTCGTAAGATCAGACAAAGATGGTGCAAAATTATTTAAATAAATTTGTGTAGATTTGAATCTCCTCGGGGGAGCATTCCGCTCCGATGAAGACATTCTCCACGACGTCAAGGATTCTGAAGATATCTATAGGTATCGTTTGAGAAATGGTTTCCATATTTCCTTCAGCGTAAAAAACGTGCGTAGCCAAAGGATTGATAGGACAAGCCTTATCTCCAGTCATAGTCAGAGTGAATTCACCTACTTCAATTCTTCTCAAGTCTAGGACGAAGTAAGATTTGTGGTGAAGATCATCCCAGGGTCTGTCTAGACTAGTCATTGCCTCAATAATAACCTAGTCCGAGGGCACGACTAAGTCTAAAGAATCAGTATCGGTGAGGGAACTTTGAGCCCATATAGGCTCGAGAACCAAATCCAACTTTAGTGCAGGATTCAGATCAAGGTCAACAAAAGATTGCTGAACTATAGAGTATGCAACTTCTTCCATGGAAAAAGGCATGGCCATTCCATGGTGCCCTATCCCTTCCATCGTGGCTGATGTGGAAGGAAGAGTCCATGGATCGTTAAATTAAGTCGTGTGAAACGACGAGATTTGAAAGATTTCAGCCCTAGGCTAGTTGGGGACAACCGACATGAAATGGAAATTTCCGATCAGAGGCGGGTAATTGAAGGTACCCATCAAAGGTGGGCACAAACCAACCCCTACATTGATGATGCTAGGCTGAGGGTTATCAATCATCAGGACCGTGGATACCCCCGATGAAGGGTAAGGATGGGAGAAGGATAACTGATCAATCATCATGATCTAGCCCTTGTGTGGAAACAACAAGACCCGAAAAACTGTCGTGACCACTGCTTGCATAGGGTAGGTCCAACTCCTTCCTAACAAGAGATTGTAGTCAAGAGATGCATCAACCACTTCAACTTTGACGCACACAATCTTCCCTCCTAACTGCAAGGGAAACGAGGGGATGATTCCATGTGGTTGGAACGAATGACCATTGAAAGAGGTAAGAAGAGTAGTTGAAAGAGACAAAATAGGTTGGCCAATGGCCTTCCAACATGCCAAAGACATCACGCATGTCGATGTTCCCTCATCAACCACCGTGCGGAAAATGTTCCAAGTAAAAGTTTTCCTGGTGTAAACCACTACTATCTGAAACACCACGTGGTGAGGGAGACGAGGTTTTAAGTTGATTGTATCAAGCATGATCATTCCTGTATTACAAGCCTCAACAGATCCTAAGGAAACTAACAGGGCCTTTCTCTGGAAAGGGCAGCTCTAGAGAACTTCCAAATCAGACATTGCACAAGGGGTTTGTGACAAATCCTCCACCACAGAGTAGTTCTGGGCAACCCTTGCATTTGGGTTGTGGGAATATTTATTGAATGCACCTTTGGGGATGTGTGTCATTGTTTCCCCCAACATATTCTCAATCTGGAGAGGCAGAGATGGGTTTTCAGCTTATTTACCCTTCTCAAAGGTGTTTGGCATTCCATAGTCACGTGTCCTAGTCTCTATGTCAATGCTACCTTTCATCATGTACACATTCGCGGATGAAGGATTACTCAAATATGGAGGGGGTTCCTGACTGGCCCCTTCCACACTTGAAGAGGATTGAGCTAAATTTTTCCCATGCGGAAATGGATTCGTTAACACGACAGGCTATTATTGTGCCAATAAATTCTGAGCCTCCGCAAGCCGAGGGAACTGGTGATTCAAATGGTCTTCCTTGCAAATATTACAGGGACACTTTGACTTCTTCTTTTCAGTGTTTCCCTCACCAACATTATTGGTAGGTTTCTTATCCCCCTTGCCCTTCTTTCGTTGTGTCTTCTTTCTGTTAGGCTTCTGGGTGGCCTTCAGTTTTGTTGATTACACACTATGTACATCTGACGTTTGAGTAGGGGGAGAAGCCGAACCAATGGTTTGGCTGGTCGCTATCTGATGTATTGACAATTGTTTCAATTGATTCGACAGCTGATCAACGAGCTTTGTTTGCACTGAACCTACAATACCATTGACATGTGGTCTAGATCTCTATCTAGTTTTGTCAAGTATCAACTATGGTGCATCTGGTAAAACTTCGTAAAGTAAACCAGACTGAGAGTAAATTAGTTCTAGATGTTGGGCTCTCATTATTTCTTATTCAT
The DNA here is from genome assembly GCA_009831015.1 of Picea engelmannii. Lineage (NCBI taxonomy): Eukaryota > Viridiplantae > Streptophyta > Pinopsida > Pinales > Pinaceae > Picea > Picea engelmannii. The sequence continues at coordinate 158,174 of ML790978.1, forward strand.
CTAAAAAGACCCCCAAGAATGCGACGTCTTTAGATAACTGGGGTACCAAAGACTTAAGGAACCACTCAAGAAGGAATGCTGGTGGGACTGACACTTTTATCAAACTCTTTCGGTGTCTCCATTATCATATGTGATCTAGGATATGGTCCTCTTTTGTCTACTCAAAGTTGGCCAGCAATTCGATGCCGGCATCATATTTCACAGGTAATTGGAAATGGTTTAAGAAAGCCATTGTCAATTCACCGAAGGAAGAGTATCTTGAGCGATCGAGATCGATGTACCATTTCACCGTACTCCAGATGAGAGTGCGTTGAAACAAATGCAACTGGATGGAGTCGTCTCTCAAAGACTTGGATGAGCACCATAAATGGAAGGTAGTCACATGATCGCCTGGATCTTCATTAGGCTTGGCCTCGAACTTTGGGATGTCTGAAGGAAACTTGGTTGGCATTGAAGGCCAACGCGGATCGTGACAGATGGGGTCATTTAATAACCTTGTCAAGTCTGGAAAGTGAAGTCTTTTCATAAATGGTAATTTGGGTTTTTGATTATAACCAAGGAAAAAGGAGCCTGGAGTTTGGCTGGAACAAGGTCGCCAGGAAAATTTAGGTTGCTGGCCAGGGTTCTGGTAATAACCATGGTCGTGACCAGCGTACAAAATCTATGCTTGTTGAGAATTCATCGACTAGCTCCCGTAATAGGACATAAAGGGATGGGATTGTGTCGAATTCCAAGGATTTTGGGAAGGGCTACCCCCTGCCAATCCGACGGGCATAGGTGATGAGCCTTGCCTGGGGTTCCATTGGCTATGGAAGGGGTTTCCCCCGGTCGACATCCCTGACAATGGAACTGATCCCTGCCATGGATTCCAAGGTCCTTGTGAGGAAGGAATTCTTAAGTTTTCCCCTTGTGCAGGAATAATACTCTGCATAGGATTTTGTTGTCCATAACCAGGGTTTCCCCTGGCCGACACAAACCTACTGACATGATATAATTAGGAAGACCTTGAATACCTTATCCAAACAAACTATAGTTTACGTTCGTCCTGGCGGAGTGTTGGTGAGCACCACCGAGCGAAGGGGACAAAGGAGGTATATGATGCCCTCCGTAAGGGAAAGAATTATAGGGAGCTAAAGTTCCCCCCATGGATCCTTGTAGAGGAGTGTTGGAGCTCCCTGCCCCGAGACCTAACATATGTAGAGTGGAGTGGGAAAGGACAATGCTCTTACCGAAGCCAGGTATCCCGTATGAGAATGGAGGGCCTGTTGCACTTTGGGTGAATGGAGCAGTGATCCCCGCCATATACAGAATCAGACCATTGCTTGAGGTAGAGGCAGTTGAGACCATAGTGGTCCAGACCAACGATGGTTGGTTAGGAGGTAGAAAACCCCCTCCAGTGATAGTTGTAGAGGGAATATGAGTATTCCTTGAAGAATTAACAACATTTATTTCCATTGTTTCTTTTGACACTACTTGATGCTCGTAAGGTTGAACCTGTACAATGATGGGTGCCGATAGATCAGCGATTGGAGGGTTATATGAACCAAGAGTTTAGGCTCCGAGGTCAGAAATGATTAGTTCCTCCAGAATCAAATGTTCTCCTCTCAGAGATGAGTCGAGCACAGTTTCCTGTAACCTGGTCGCCTCAAAATACCCTTGCTGGTCTAGTTTTTGCCTTAGCGGTGGCCGGGGTGGCTCGAGATCAACTAGTAGCAGGCCCAAAAGCCTTCACAACCGGAGGAGATCTTGATCCTCCACTTTGTGATAAGATCAAAGAAACACTAGGTATTTGTATAATTGTTTAAAAAACCAACACAGACTAGAGAAATTTCCTATGAGGTAAGACAAGCAGATCACTAGCTAGTTGGACGAATAGTTACAACAACCAACACTAGAGAAACTTACTGGTGCAAGTGAAACTTGAATACAGAAGCACCCTCTGGGTATACTATGCAAAGCATGGCCTAATGTCTGCCCTAGGTACCACGGTATACCCTTGCAGTCACCTGTGTAAGTCACTAAGATAAAGGAAACTAGGGTGCCAGCACGCGAACAGTCACCAGGAGGGTACAATTGACAGTTGGGTGGACCACAGTGAGCAAGGTATCAAGCCCAAAACCTATCAAAGGTATTGAAAGCAAGTGTCCCAGAAGACGACTGAGGACCTCGAACGGATTTGAGACCCATGAAGCTCCGTGGCAAATGCGATCAACATAATCCCAAGATAATCCCTCTATATTCATCACCCACTATGCTTGGTCCGACTTTGGAGGGGTTATCTCCGCTACCTTTCCGCACGCGACCTTGTGTTTATCCCTTGTGTTAGAGGGGGCTCCTAGATAAATTTCATGATTACTGGATTTTCAAGCACTCCCTAGATTAGACTCTTATGTTTGTTTTTGTAGCCTTGAAGAGTTTCCTCTCCAATCCTAAATCAAGGATCTATCCTAGACTAAATTGACGAACCCTTCAAACACAAAGTCTAATAAATTTTAATGAGGCGTTAATTTTAGTGGTTGTATTAAGTCAAAAGGAACGAAAATGAAACAAATGATATTTAAGAGATGAAAGAGAAGAGCATAACATGATACTGGAAACAAAAGTACTTCTTTCTTCACAAATAAAGATTTTCCAATTGAAACTCTTTCACCAAACTTTTCGTAACTACTTTTCTCATATCTTTGAAAAGAAAAACTAAAAAAAAAATTTTGGTTGACTACGAGCTACTTAATGTCCTTAATCATTCAAGTAAATAACTTAAGAAAACTTTCTTTTTCCTTGGTAAATGCAAAAACTTAACCTAAAATACTTTACCAGACAAAGAAATGAAAGATTTTTTTTTATTGTTTTATGCTTCAAAAAAAGAAACTTGAAAATGAATTCTTTTCTTTTCTTCCAAAGAAAAAAAGGGAAAAATGACGACAAGACAGGACCAAGAAATGGCTTCTGGCCCAATCTCAGATCGCAGGGAGTCATTGTCAATACCAAGTAGGCAGATCAAAGCAGACTCACCAACTTGTCTAAAAACCCTATTTAAATAAAACATAAGAAATATTTGGTCAAAATAAATCTAAATTGAAGTCATACCTAGGCTATAGACTGTTATAACAGAGATTAGTGCTATATCAAAGAAACCCCTGAGGAGTGTGGCTCTTGACAGGGAAGAGGATGACTACCTCTTCTTTTTACAAAATTTTTCTCAACATGCACACTACTGACACTTCAACAACCAGCGTATGTACACAGTATGTCCAAGGGAAGAGCGCGTATTGCATGCGTGCAGGCCCACTATAGGCCGTGTACACCTCTGTAAATCCTAAAAAAAAAGTAAAATGAAAAAAGAATAGTCCAACATAGGCAGGGAGTACTGATATGGAAGACCAACATCCCTTAAAGACACAGAAGCTTACAGAAACTCAGAAAACAATGAATAAACTGATTCAAAGCACCCAAAAAGAAATATCCCCAAAGACCCTAGAGGCATCCCCAGTACGGTTGCCAATTCTGCTATAGTGGGAAAACCCCTCTATGGACTACACCAAGGATCTAAAGTGTAGGCATATCTAACCGTCTAAAGTCTCCTACTTTTAATCACTATCCCAACATTACCCCACAATCATACATAAAAGACAAGAGAGAGGGATCCGGTAGGCCTACCTTAAACTCTATGTCTGGTGTTGATCCCTTTGCACTTGGTTGTTTCCTGACTACAAATATCCTCCCAAGGATGACCTGCATTCATCAAAAGACCAACATGAAACTACAACCATGCATTCTACATATGGGTTAGTGGGTTAGACATCATAAACAAGAAATGTAAACGAATCATATAATTTTAAGACGTCATTTGGTGGGACAGAAAAAGTACTTCTTTATATTAATCTCACAAAAAGGTCACTTACAACATGATACCAACACTGCTCCTTGAACTCGGTCCTGGGCTCTTCATCACCATGCACCAACAACTTCCACGTCTTCTTCTCCTCTTCAGTTCTCTCTTAGGGAAATGGCAAGGGCTTTGCAATTGGGGCAAAGGGGGATTGATAAAATGGGTAGAGTTTCTTTTCTCTCGTGCTTCCCCCTTGAAATGGGACCCCAACCCCTTCTTTTATTGGCCAAAAGGGATAGTAACGGTTGGGGTGACTGGCTATGGGAATTCAAACGGTTAAGTAACGACCCAGAAACCAATATCCTATGAAATTTTCCACTTTTCGTGATATTTTGTGAGTGTATGCAGGCTGTAGTGGGTCAGCAGGCATGTGTATGTGGGAAGTAGTGGTGCAGGGCGCATACACCTTCAAAGCAATTGGTTTTTGAAGATCTTTTTCAGTGATGGCTTGGAAAATATAGCAAGTTAGATGGCCTGATGCCAGGTATGCATGTTTGGTGCAATTTAGGGTTATAACAGTGACCTTCCACATACCACCGGAAATGGAATGGCATGTACTATCCATCTAGAATAGCATTACATTCAAATATATTAAAACTCATACCATTATACATGAAACAACCTTGGGTCCATTACCCAAACCTTTATGCTATTGGAATTTGCTATTAGACTTTCTCCAAGGGTTGACATCAATCACTAAGGGTTGACATCAATCTAAAATATCACTCTCTAATGGTTGACATCAATGAAAAACAATAATCCATACCATCTATCCATCAACCTAAGCCAACTATATAACATCTCGACACACAAATCCATGCCAATTTTTCTCATAATTTAACACACACACACACACACACACACACACACACACACACACACACATATATATGCAGATTTATTTATTTAATGGGGAAAGGATTAACCATATTCAATTTAATATTTATTATTACCAACTTGTTATTTTATTAATCATATTATAATATAATTCTATTTAATTATATTATAATATGATTAAACATATCAAATGAGCACTTAAGATTATTAATACCTATTAATACCTAAGCCTCCAGACTTCGACGATATTCCTCATCATGCTTTTATGAACCCAAATCTCCTGAATGCCAGAGTTCCAAAGAGGGTCCCACTCATGTCGTAGAGTGCTACAAATATAATTATTTATATTAATTATAATATAATTAATCGCTTTAAACATTTTCATTGATAGTTTTGCAACCATTAGAGCAGAAAAGGGTAGGTTCGGGCCTTCAACCCTTCATTGCTTGTTCCTTCCATTACCTCAAACATCTCAGAGTCCTGGAGTCCCAAATTCTCGGAGTGCCAGAGTCTCGAAATCCTGAAGGGTCCACACTTACACGTGACTTCGCATTAAATAATAAATTAAAAAAGGAAATAAGGTTGGTACTTTGTTACGTAGGAATAGCATAATAATTCAATTAATATATATTATATTAAACCTTTTTGGAAAATTGCTTCCAGGCTTATAAATTTCCAAATATTATATTAATATTTGAAATGAGAGAGAGAGTGAGATCCCCGAGTCAATCTCCTTCGGCTCTCCAACATATCCTTTATACTCAAATCTCCCAGAGCTCTGGAGTACTGAAACCCCGAAGTGGCCCCATTTACACACCTTTCCACATTATTTAATATTTAAAAAGATTTGGCTTCATTCACGTGTAACCATTTTAATAAACCTTAATATAATATAATATATTATATTGTATCCCTCAAAATTTATGCCCAGGTTTTAAAATTCTCCAATAAATAATTTAATATTGGAAGGAGAGAGAGAGAGAGAGATATTTCTCTGGGTCAATCTCCTTTGTCTCTTCCACAAAACTCTTCATTCCCAATTAACCTGGAGTTCCGAAGGGGACCCACTTGTAATTACATTGTGGTTTAAATACGATGAAATATTTTTGGATTACAATATAATATATATTGTATTAAAGGTATATTATGGAAAATTACGTTAATTAATCATTTTACATACCATACAATATAATTAATTATATTTCTCATATTTACAACCTTATGCAGGGAAGGATAGGGTTTGAGAATTCAAGGACTTTGGCTCGTGAGTTTCATCACCCCAAACACCTTGGAGCCCTGAAGTATTGATGACCACGAGATGGTTAAGGTGTTTGGTCATGGGTTATTCCCTGGTGTGCTTTGTCATTAAAATAATAATGAAATATATTCTTTTGGTCTCATGCCTTTCACACTCTGGGGACTATAGCCTCCATTTTCAAAATAATAATAATAATAATAACAATAATAATAATAATAATAATAATATGTATATACACATATATATACATATATTTCTATATCCATGCACAATTTTATTACTTGGAGAGTTTAAATGAAATTATGCTCTCCTACAGGAAAATAAGAAAAGGAAAAATATAAATTTCTAGTCTTTGCAAATGGATTTAATAAAAGTTTTTATTCCAAGGAAATTTCTCCATTCTGGAAATTAAAAAGATGATTATAATCTCTCCCTTTTTGTGGGTAAAGGAGTAAGTTTTATTTCCTTATTACTGTGCTTTACTACTCTTACTAAATTTAAGGAAATTGGTCCTAAGACAAAGATTTACCTCCACAATAAATTTAAGTATTTCTACCATGATTTGCTATCCACCAAAATTTAAGGGGATTCTTCCCAAATTTAGGAGATTTAACACAAGTTTAACGTAAATGTTTATTTATGCCCCAAATAGAATTTTGAGAACTTTTGTAATTTAATTCAATTAGGAAAATTTCATGTTTATTTCCTAATTATTTTTCCTTGATAATCATTTATAAGGAATTTTAATGTTTTTCATATTTGGGATTATTTCCTAATGTCCACATAGATCTGAGATCATGTAAGATTTCTAGCATATGATTTTAGGACATACTAAAATAGAACACTATTATGTAGAAAAATCACTCTCTCTTCTTCCAGTTGTTTTATAGAGATTTTTCACTGTTCAGTCATCATTTTCCAAGCATGCAATAAAATGTACAACAGAGTCATCCACAACATCCACTCCCATAAATATTATTTTAGCACACAGATAGTTGAAAGATAAGGAATTAAAATAGGTGAGCTTCAACTAAGACAATCTCTTTATTTTACTTAAATTTCTCAAATCACTTTTGTCAGAAATTAAACTTACCCAATTCTAAAACATAGTATAAAATTTTCTCTGATATAAAAACTACATAGATATAACCAAATATACTTATCTAGAAACCAAATAATGATGCAAATGCTGAAAGGGGTTTCCTTTTCCATCCAACCATAGGCACAATAACTCCTGGGAGGTTTTACTGTTGGCCACCCCCTATAGATCATGATGCTCATAGAGAGAATTTTCCTCTTGTTCAACAACAACTAGGGACAAAGATCACTCTCCTCTTTCCAAATGAATTTAACATATTGTTTCTCTCTCCACCAAGAAAGTAGGTATGTAATGATCACTTTCTCATTCACTAATCCTCTATGCAACCCCATTTATCATCTTGGTTAGAAATGCTGCCCATCAATTCCCATACCCAGAGTAAATTCATTTTTTCATTTCTCTTTCAAACCAGAGAGCTGCACATTCTATCCCTATTCTGAAATGGTCACCAGACTCATTCCTCTTGCCTCATCCTCTCTTCCCACACATTTTTTCCCTCTTTTATTAACTTCCTCAACAAGATTTCATGGGTGTAAATCCCCATTTCATGGTAATGTCGGGAAGCTTTTCCAAATGGGTACACTTCCCATTCCTCATTGACTCTTGAGGAAGACTTCACAACTACCATCCTGATTGGTAATGTACTTTTATGGGTTAGAGGACTGTTCTGGGTATGAATGATTTAAACCTAACATATTATTGTTTTGGTATGGGTCATCTCAACCATTATTGGTTACCCTTACCATCTCTCTCATGCATCATGATCTACCTTGGAAAACCCCTTCAACAATTATGCAATACTTTCCATTTTATTTAGTAACAAAAATATATACATTACCATTTATAACAGAAAGGTTCATCAATTCCAACATACACACATATTCAGTCTACCCATAGTCTTTTAGCAGGTTATAGTTATATTTACAAGCTGGGGGAAACATGGGTATTACAGTCTCCTCCCCCTTAAAGGAACATCGTCCTCGATATTCTACTTGTCAATGTGCTCTATATGTATAAAAATAAACAAAAATGGGTATTCATGTTTCATGGCATCCTCGATTTCCCATGTAGCTTCATCTGGACCAAAGTGTTTCCACTGCACCTTGACCTATGCAATGGTTATGTTCCTAAGTGGAATTTATTTCCTGTCTATTATGAATTGTGGCTCTGGAAATAATTCTCCCTCTGGTTCCACATGAATCACAGAGAAACCAATTATATGATTAGAATCATGTAGAAATTTCTTCACCAAGGAAACATGGAAAACATTATGTGCCTTTAGTGTGGGAGGAAGTGCTAGTATATATGCTACATGTCCCACTTTCTTCAAAATTTCAAAGGGTCCACAATACTGAGGTGCGAGCTTGACACAAGCTCTCATTCTCAAGGAACCTTTTTTGGGCCTAACTAGGAATACACATGATCCCCTGATTTGAACTCTCTAGGAGTCCTTTTTATGTCTGCATAGATTTTCTGTCTATCCTGAGCTATTTTCAGATTCTTTTTTATTTGAACTACTTGTTGTACCATTTCTCTTAGCATATCTGGCCTGAGTGAATTTTGTCTACTGGGTTATTCTAGTTGATTGGAATATTGCATTGTCGACCATAAAGAACCTCAAAAGGGATCATATTTTTAAGCCCTAAATAGTGGAACATTACCCCTTAATTGGGGCATATTAAATTAGTAATGTTATTTTATTTATGTCATCTTGGGTCCATTAGTTGTAACTTGTAACACACCTAAGATGGGGCATAAAAATTTTATTCTTCTTGAGAGAACAATACCCTCATTAAGGGGTCTCTATTCCATTCTTCTCTTCCAGAGCTTTCCAACCACGATCTCCATGCTCCAAGACGAGCTTAGAGAAGACAAATATCCTCTCCCAAGGTCTTCGAGTTATTTCATCCCCCTATACTTGCATATGACCATGGGCTATGACCAGAAGCCAAGACAACATGTGCTAAGATGACCACCACGCAAATCCTCCAGAGTGGCAAACCTTCGAAGTTCACAATTTGATGTCGTGTGTCCTTGGGGATTTCGACGGTCCTAATTTACTTCGAGACTTTGACGTTCAGGAATTTCAAGCATCTCTACATATTTTTCCTCTGAAGTACTCTGTACCTGAAGTTACAAATCGAGCACCATGCATCCCTTATGATCGACGGTTATGATGTTCTTCGGGCTTCAGCGTTCAGAGGTTCTGAGCACTCCAACTCTTTTTCCTCCGAAGTACTCTGTACCCGCAGTTCTAGATCAGGTTCCATGCATCCATCTAAATCAATGGCTTGGGTCCACTTCGGGACTTTAGCGTTCGGGAGTCCTGGATGCTCATGCCACCTTTTCTCCTATAGTGATTTCACCTGAAGTCGACGATTTGTCGATGTGTGTCTCTTTCAAATCAACGATCAAGATGTACTTCGGGAGTTCTCAACTCTCATGACCCCACTTTCCTCTGAAGTGGCTATCTTCCGAAATGTAATATCTTTCAAAATGGAATATATGCTAACACCTGTCCTCAGGTGACAGACGACTCAAATGGACTCTGACTCTCTGACCTTTGGGAGTTTCTTGTTCAACACATCCCCTTTTTTCTCGGAGTGACTTTCCTCCAAAGTGAAGGATCTAACGACACCTGTCCATTTGTCTTGGACATATCAAATCTACTTCGGCTCTTCAAGATTTAGGAGTGTCAACCTCTCCACACTCACTTTCTCCTAGAGTTCTTACACCTTAAGTCGATGGATTTCCACCACGTGTCCCTGTTCTCAGATCAAAGAAATGGATGGACTCCGTTACTCTGCGGATTTCCAAAGGAGCTCATGACTATCCTCCTAGAAAATTTCCTAGGTCTGATGATCATGATCTGGCCAATACTGATTTGTTCACCGAACGATATTTAAAAGTGATTGCGGGGCCCCAACATGCTCATGTTTTATCAGTGATCTCAATCTCTGTAATCTGAAAAGTGCTCGTCCAACTTGGTCAAATTGTGGTCGTTGATCCTCGAACCCAATGAGATTAATGACGTTGGTGAATTGTGAGCTTCATTCTATCATGTCCGTTAATTTTGCCTCCACACTCCGTAATGATTCCCCACCATCGATCTCCATTCACATATTGACGATTCACAATGATTGCGGGGTCCAATATATGTTATTTGGGAAGTGCTCTCCTGAATCTATCTAATCCTGGTCATTGGTCTTCCATTCCCAATGCGATCAACAACGTTGTCTGATTGTAGGCCATGAACTAGAATGTCTTCTAATTTCACCTTCACGCTCAACAATGATTCCCAACCATCGATTAAATCGAGCAGCTAGTGTTTGAATCGTTAACTCCAGTAGGTCTTTTAGTTGATATGACGATCGATATAACTTATCCTCTCGATGAATGACTCGCATCCATCTCCACTGTCGGGTTCTTAAGTCATCTATGACTCTTGTTACTCCGGTAGTTTGGGTTAGTTTGACTATCATGAAATTTGACACCTCAGAGCTTCAAACTCCCGAAGTTCTGAAACCTTCATGAGCTAACTCCTTTTAATGCAGGGTTCCTAGAACTAGGTCACATGGACCTTCAGATGAATATTGGGATATGAACTCTACTATTATCCGGGTTTTTGTTTAAGGACTCGAGTGCAATTTCAAATTCTCCTAGACTACTAGTATGAAGGAAATGCCTCGCTAACTCGCAGAACTTTAAGATCTGAAACAGGGCAAGGTAAACTTGTGAGATTACCAATACAATAGAAATGCCAAGAGGCTTTCTCTGACTCTGGGACTATGATGTAATTTCCTGGGGAGAAACACCTTTGAGGGATTAAACTGGAGCATATGGAAAATAAATAAGAAGCATAAGTTCTCAAGGAAAAAAATGCATACTCATAACTAAATCATTTCAATGCAGAAAACATTTATAGACACATAAATATATGCATGCATCGATTATTTCCAATTCAGAGCAGAAGGAATGAAAACACTTATCAGAACCATAAGGCATGATGCGACTTGTGAAAGGGGTGCTTGTTTCCACCCAACCATAGGCTCAGTCACTCCCAATGGCTTTACTGCTGGCCACCCCCGAGATTAGACCACGATGATTTGAGATTCAATCTATTTCTTCCAACTCAATGGAAGTTAGGGATTAAGGTTACTCTCCTTCTCCCAATACAAAAATATATAGGGATGAAGGTTACTCTCCTTCTCCCAATAAAAAAATATATAGGGATGAAGGTTAATCTCCTTCTCCCAGCCCAGTCTCTATTTTATGGGATCATAACTCACTCAAATTTTTCTCAGTCCTTCCTCATACCTGCAAGATTAGGCTCTCATCTCTGCACTCTTCACAGATCTTCCTCTACCCACCATGATTCCTTTCCTTCCTCAAAAAGATTGTGTGTGGATCAAAATCCCAGTCTGTGGTCAGGTATGTAAGCCTTACAGATGGGCGGTCTACCCCATCCCCTCATTAACTCTTGAGGAGGTAATCCCACCTACCATCCTGACTGTAATTCATTCTTGGGTTAAAGGGTTGTTCTGATCCTGAGAAATTAAATCCAACAAAGTAATGGTTTGGTGGAGGTTAACGCAACCATTCCTGGTCCCCTCCACCACCTTTTTGTAGTATTCATCGTCTCTCTTAGCACATCCAATTTCCAACAGTCATGCAAGACGTATCCATTTTCTATTAAAATAACAAAATTTACATTCATCGACCTTTTATACAAGGGTCCATCAAATAAAAAATTCACACCTTTGAGTTTTCCATAGTTCCTTGGCCAATATAGATATAATTAAAAACTGGGGGAAACATGGTGTTACAATTTCCTCCCCCTTAAAGGAACATCGTCCTCAATGTTTTATCTGTCAACATGATATGTATATACAGGAGTAAACAAAATTAGATATGCTTGTCTTATGGCATCCTACATTTCCCACATAGTCTCATCTGGGCCAAAGTGTTTCCACTGCACCTTGACCTATGCAATGGTTCGGTTCCTGAGTGAGGTTTCCTTCCTGTCTAGTATGCATTGAGGTTTTGGCATGAATTCTCCATCTGGCTCCACCTAGATCATAGACCAGTCAATTATATGATTAGAATCATGTACATATTTCTTCAATAAGGAAACATGGAAAACATTATGTACCTTTACCGTGGGAGGAAGTGCTTGCCTATAGGCTACAAATCCCACTCTATATAAGACTTCAAAGGTTCCACAATACCAAGGTTACATCTTGGCACAAGCTCCCATTCTCAAGGAACTCTTCCTGAGTCTAAATCTGAGATAGACATGGCCTCATGTCTTGAACACTCTAGGAGTTATTTTATGTCGGTGTAACTTTTCTGTCTATCCTAAGAAATCTTAAGATTTTCCTTTATTTGAATCACTTGTTCCATTTATTTCAGCATGTTGAGTCCGATTGTAATTTTATCCACTGGATTACTCCAGCTGATTGGAATCTTGCACTGTCTACCATAGAGGGCTTCAAAAGGGCTCATCTTCAAGGATTCTTGATAGCCATTGTTGTATGAAAACTCTACCAATGGTAGGTAGTCTTCCCACTTCTTAGGCTGATGCATTACATGCATCCTTAGCATGAATTCTAATATTTGGTTTACTCTTTCTATTTTTCCATCAGTTTGAGGGTGATAGGCTATGGTGAACAACAATTTACTCTCAAAACCAGCCATTAAGGATTTCCAAAATCTTGAAGTAAATTTGGTGTCTCTGTCAGATACAATTTCCCTAGGCATGCCATGCAATCTGAATATCTCCTTCATGAATATGTTGACAATATCTATTGCCTTGCAAGTTGACTTGAAAGGAACAAAGTGAGCATACTTACTCAGTTTTTCCACCACAACCATGATGGCATAATTTTTCTTGGTCGATTTTGGTAATCCGATGATGAAATCCATGGAGATGGTTTCCCATTTCGATTCTTGTATGGGTAGGGGTTGTAACAACCCTGCTGGGTACCGATGTTCTGCCTTAACTTGCTGGAATTATAGGCACTTAGCTAGATAGTCAACTATGTCTTTCTTCAATTCAGGCCAATAGAATTGTTTCCTAGTGGCTGTGATCATTTTTTGATATCCTGGGTGACAGTATATGGTCTCTTGTGTAGTTCATCCATTATGAATGTATTCCAGTCATCACAGTTTGGAATATACAATATGTTTTTGTAGGTCAGCAGGCCTTCATTGAGCATATGGTAGCCTTCATACTTTAGCCCTATAGGCTCTTGCCTTAGGTATGAAGTCACGGTCTTGAATAATGCATCTATTTCTTGTGCATTCTTGACTCTTTCCCTGAAATCTGTTTCACGGTGATTACCTCTACCAGGTGAATCATTTTTACACTTCTGCTAAGGGCATCAACCACCCTATTTTCCTTTCCTTTGATGTGTTTTATTTCGAAATCAAACTCAGTAAGGAGAGCCATCCACATGGCTTGCCTGGCATTGAGTTTTGGTTGATCAAACAGGTGCCTCAACCCACAATGGTCTGTCATAAACACAAATATCCTACATAGGAGGTAATTCCTCCACATTTTTAAAGTATGTACTATGGAAACCAACTCTAGGTCATGGGTCACATAATTGATTTCATGCTCATTCAATTTCCTGGATGCGTAGCAAATTACACGTCCCTCTTGCATAAGGAATCCTCTGAGTCCTTCTTTGCAGGCATCTATACACATGAGGAAATAATTATTAGGGTCTACAATATTCAACATGGGTGCATGGGTCAGGAGGTATTTTAGTTCCTAAAATATTTCTTCACATTTTGATGTCCAAATGAATTTCACCCCCTTTTTCTGAAGGGTAGTGATTGGACAATCAATATTGGAAAACCCTTTTATGAACCTTCTATAGTATCATTCTAAGCCCATGAAGTATCTAATGTCAGATACATCCTTTGGGGTAGGCCATTCCATAATAGATGTGATCTTGTCAGGGTCTACTACCACCCCTTCTTTAGAAATAACATGGCCCAAGTAATGGACTTGCTTCTGGAAAACGCCGCACTTGCTAAACTTAGCGTAGAGCTGATGCTCTCCTAGTACTTGAAGTACGAGTCTAAGATGTTCTTCATGCTCCTCTCTATTCTTGGAGTAGATTAGGAAATCATCAATGAAAACCAATACAAATTTGTCCATAAATTTGCTGAGTACATTATTCAACAAGCACATAATAGTGGCGGGGGCATTGGTTAACCCAAATGGAACCACCACAAATCCATAGTGACCATACCTCATCCTAAAGGCTATTTTTTGGATGTATTCATCCTTAATTCAGACTTGATGGTATCCACACCTTAATTCAATCTTAGAGAAAATGGAAGCACCTCCCAATTGGTCGAACAAGCCATTGATTCTTGGTAAGGGGTACTTGTTCTTTATGGTTGTCTTATTGAGTTGTCTATAATCTATGCATAGTCGGAGTGTGCCATCTTTATTTTTCACAAAAAAGACGGGTGCTCTCCACAGAGATACATTGGGTCATATGTATCCTTTGTCCATCATCTCCTTTAGTTGTATCTTGAGCTCAACCAGCTCTGGCGTACTAATCCTATAGGGTGTTCTAGATGTTGGCATTTCTTCTGGTGCAAGTTCTATCGAGAAGTCAATGTCTCTTCTTGGAGGTAGACCTGGAACTTCTTATGGAAACACGTCTTTATATTCTCTTAATATGGGGTGGTCCTCTAGGTTTGGATTGTCATCCTCAAAAGATTCCAACACCTGTATTTCATATAAAGGACACCCCTTTCTGCAATATTTTTTCATTTGAAGGGCTAATATTTGTCTCACTGAGACAGGCTTCTAAATCCCTTCGAGGGTTATCTTTATCCCTTCTTTATTTACACATTATAAAGTTTTATGGTAACAATCCAACTTAGTTTTATAAGAAGCCAAACTTTCCATACCAATCAACAAGTCATAAGATCCTAGGGGAAGTATGTTAAGGGTCACTCGGGTGGGCAATCCATCCATGATGAATTGGCAAGATGGTATGGCCTGTGCTACTTTTCTTTTGATCCTAGTGGCTAGTTGTACCAACCATGACTTAACATGTCTAAATGGTTGCATTTTACACTTATCAACAATATGAGGGGCCACATAACTCAAATTAGAACCATGGTCAATTAAAATATAAACTAGATGGTTGGCGATCATATCTTCCATCTCCACCATTGAAGCTTGGTGGTTGGATTGATTATTATCCAAGGCTGCATAAATTCGTGGCATGCTCCTAGCCACATCATTGAAAGTGGTAGCTTATTGGATATTGTAGACTCTCCTATTGTTCTATTGTCTGTGTGAACCATCCCTCAACCGATGTTCCTCTCCACAACCCCAACATTTTAAGGGTTCTTTATTTGGTTTATTAGTATTTCCCAGGACTGCCTCAAAAGGTTTATTTCCACTCGGAGAGGGGAAATTTTTTCGATACAAACTTCTAGTAGGAAGGTTCATCCTATAAACCTTCCCATAGTTATTAAATATTGATGATTTAAACCCCTTCTTCTTGAATCCCAAACTACTCTTCTTCCTCTAGTCCTCATGAGGTCCTGTCTTACTCCTGGACTGTTCATAAAAATACCTTTCTTTCTGGATGGTCTCTTCTAAGGTCTTTGGTTCATCAAACTAAATCCTGTCCCGGTAGGTCTGAGGTAACCCACTAATAAATCATTACACTTTTACCTTTTCATCCTTTATGTAGGGTATATACCTCAGTAGCTCAAGGAATTTATTGACATATTCATCTATGGTGAGTTGTCCCAGCTTGAGTTCATAGAACTCCTTATTCTTCCCATACATGTATTTCTCTGACAGATACTTCTTCCTGAAGTATTTCTCAAATTGTTTCCATGACAAGTAATTTTCATGGACTCCTTTCACATTCCTAAGGTCTTCCCACCAAATGGAAGCCTTTCCATTCAAGTTGATGATGGCTACTCGAGCCTTCAAGTTTCCAGAGTAGTCATGGAATCTGAAGTATTTCTTTAAAACAAGCAACCAAGATTCAACCTCTTCCCCTTTCTTAATCTCTCCATCGAAAGAGGGTGGTTTTACTTTATTGAATTCTTCAGGAAAACGACTTTTGGAATGCTTTCGCTTCTTTCCTTTCCTTTGATATTGGGAGCTAGTTTTGCTACTAGAAGATCCCTCGGAGTTGACAGCTTCCTTTCCATAGGACTCTCCTGATGAGTGTCCCCTACCTCCAGGTTGGGCCTTCTTTGAGGTACTTCTCCTAGTGTGGTCACTTATGGGGCCATGTTTTCAGATCTCAAGTGGACTTTGACTTCTCTTCACATGTCGTTGGTCCACATGACTGGTTGCGAGTTCATGCTGTAGTTGCCTTTGTATGTCGGATAAGCTATGCAACAAGAATGCGTTAATTTCTGTTTGTTTTTCTTGCTCCTTTATCAATTTCTCATTGTCAGCCTTGCAACTCTGTAATTCATCCTTGAGGCTCCTTACTATTTCAGCTATATCTAGAGGGGTTTCCACCACCCTCTTTTCATCAAATTCTTCGTCTCTATTGTGGGAGTCATCCTCCACTTCATAGAATGTCACCATCCTTTAGAGTTGAAGTTTTCCCGTGATTTAATGACTTCTTGAGTGCTGAAAAAACATTTGTTTTTAGCTAACATTCTATTTGATGTAAAGAGGTCCGACCTATCACCCCACAGGGTCTCTCTTTTCCTGACCTCCTGCTCATAGGATCATTCTTATCCCCTCTTCTGTTGAGCTGAAGTGGCTCCTTAGATTCCTCCTACTGGAATCATTTGCTAAAACTCGACCCAGTCCACAGGTCCTTCCTTCTCTCGTTCATGGTTTCCTGCACTCACCGTGACCTTTCCCCGACTCTGTATCGGGTTTCGGGGTTCCTGCTATCGAGAGTCACAGTCCTCTCGATTCCCCGATCACCAATGAACTCTCGGCTCCTATGCGCTAGCCCTCTTGGCTAAGATTCCACCATATGACCACTGCCTCTGTGTCCGTGGCCTTACCTACTTTTAGGGCTACTCCTATTGGAGTTTCAGCACTTACGATGAAAAAATGAACATGTCTGTAGAGTCCGCGATCTTCCGATCCCCGATGCACTCCTTCATGCGCTGGCCCTCCTGGCTCATCTCTCGCTCATATGGCCAACTCCCATGACCGTAACCTTATCCCATAGGGGCTACGGGGTTCACGAGTTCGAGATGCATGAACTCCTTGCTCTTGGAATCTACGATATCCTGATAGTCGATGTGGAATTCCACCTGTCCTCCTCCCCGAATCCTCTTGGGTCCACCTTCGTCACGATCGGGAAATCGCGTATCGCGACTCTAAAATGCACAAAACTCTCGCTCCCGAGATCTCCGATATCCCAATTCCTGACTTCCTTCGGATTGCTGACAGCTGGCCTCCACTACGCCTCTGTCCTCCTTCTCTGCTGTGGTGACAGTTGGCCCCCACTCATCGGGGTTTCGTGGATCGCGATTCCACAATGCATAAACCACTTGTCTACAGGATCCCCGATATCCCGATGGCTTCAACTCCGATGGCGCTAGATGATTTCCACGCGTCCCTCCAACGGATGATCCCGATCTCGTCGAGATTTCGGCACTTCCGATGCCCTGGTTCCCTCGACCTTGAGAACTCCGATTCCCCGATGAATGCTTATGTCGACGGTCGCTTGATCTCTGACACCTGTCCCTCAGATGGACGACTCTGATCTTGTCGGCGTTTCGCGACCTACAAGTCCTAATGCATGGTGCCTCAGATCTCCGATACGGACGATCGCGTGACACGTGTCCCTCTTTAGATGAATGACTCAGATTAACTCTCGAGATTTCGAGACTTTCGAAGTCTTGGTTCTCTTGTCCTCGGGAACTTCGATTTTCTGATTTTTCGACTTTCGTCCGACTCCTGACACCTGTCCCTCCTGAACAGACGGCTCCGATTATATTGGGGTTTCACCTGGGATTTCCCCGATCTCACGTCCACGGGAATGTCGATTTCCCGATGCGCCAAATCCTGATGGTGCTTGATCTCTACCACATGTCCTCTTCCAACAGACGGTCTAGATTCTGTCGGGATTTCGCGACTGCTGTTGTCTCGATTCTCACGACCTCGAGAATCCTGAATCTCCGATGGATGATATCCCGATGGCCCGTCGGGACTTTTCCTCCTGCTACTCACAAAGGCTTAACCTCCGTGCGGCTTCCTGCAGATCTGATGACTGTCGGGGTTCCTGCTCAGATCTGATGGCCCAAATCTGTCTTCCTCTGTGCACGCTCCTCTGTCTACTCCCTGGACTTGAAGATCAATGGCCCATGTTCTATCGGCCGATCCAATGGCTACTATGCTCCTCCCTGAGCTTCCCGTGCGCCTACTCCTGCGCGTAACCTCTGTGCAGTTTTCCCTGATCCAACGGCTGACGGGGTTTTCCAAGTAAGATCCAATGGTTGTCGGTCTCTTTCTGCTGTAGGCTCCTATGCGCTTCTCCTGGCACTCCCCTGGATGTGAATCTTCAACGGTCTAGATCTGTTCTCTCCTGCCGATCTGACGACGGCTGCTGCTCCACCTGAGCTTGCACGATTTCTCCCCAGACTTGGGAGAACTTAGATTTTCCCAGGTCTCTGCCTTGTCTTATTTTCTATGCGAGCTCCTCGGCTGTGAGCTTCTCCTGCGTGTATGAAAACGCTGCCCTTCTTGAGCTTCTGCCTTTGAATCCTCAAAGGGTTCTCCCGACTCCTGCACTCTTCACAGAGTCTCCTCACGCACACACTGGTGCTATCCCTTCTGAGCTTTCACGAACACTCAGACCCCTTGGGGGATTTTTTCCTTCTTCTCCCTCATATGGAGAATACTTAGATGCCCTTCCGACTATCTTGCTCAAGCAACCTCTTGCTGAGTCTCTCTGGGTATTCAACAACCCAGTGAATATCCTTCAGTGGACTCTTCCTTCAACTGGCAGAACTCAAGAGAGTTCTCTTCTCCTCTGTGCCTATCTGCACACTTGCTCGATGCCCTCTTGGTGGAGTATCTTCCCTACAGAATGTTCAACAGTCCTGTCTTCTTGTGCACTTATGCACCTGCTCAATGCCCTCCTGGCAGAGCTCTCATAATCCTTAATGATTCTGTCTCTTCTGAACTCTCAGGAGAGTTCCCTCCTTTGTGCACTCCTGTACACACACTCAATGCCCACTTGGAAAATCTCTCACAGAATCCTCCACGATTCTGTCTGCAACTGTGTTTTAGCTACACAACCTTGCCTCCTGAGGTGTTCAGTAACCTCACAGGTCTTCTTCTTGATTTGTTGACTTTAGTCCTGTGCCTCAGCACGTCTTTGTCTGAACCCCACAGTGTTCAGAAGTGCAACCTCTATGCATGGCTCTCAGAACCCTCGGCGTTCTGTCACACCCTCTTGGTGTGAAGCCTCAAAGACCTTCGACCTGAAAATCACACAAACTCCTGCAGAATGCATCCACATAACATACATTCACAACATATACAAAGAACACATACAGACATGCATATAAGACAGAATAATGCAGGAAAAACTGCTCTGTTATATTAACAATGGCAAATGCCTGTATTTTACAAAGGTGTTCTCGAGCTCTCCTTGGATCTTCTCTTACAACCTCTATCTATCTCTCTTCTAATTCAACTAGCTCAAAATGAGATCTAAAATATCTTTTACTTGAGGGGCTCATCGAGCGCTTCCCTCTAGGATTTACCTACCCTAATAAATTACATTCAATGGGCTGTCTAGTCTAGAATCGGATCTAGATCTTAGCCATACACATATTAAATTCCTATCTTATCTACAACCTGCGCAAAGGCATGGATTCTATGGCTCACCAGCCTAAGCATATTAAATTACATTCATTTCAAATTCAAATGAGGCTACGCCTCCCTTTTAGCATATGAATTCATGCACGCTGACGTGGCTGGCTGGCTAACATGGAGCGATGCTCCTGCATCATACTCCACAGCTGCAAAAGTCATGAGATACTACTCATGAGCTTCCCCTGTAGCTGTTGGAAATCCTCATGGATCCCAAATAAGTCTTTGGAGCTTTGCATCTGCTCCATTCTGCTGCTGCTGCGGCAACTTCTGCGTTGCTGCTGCTGCTTCCTTTTTGCTCAGTCTCTCCTCGCTGGTAGTTTCTGCTGATCTCAACATCACCCTTCTGATGTCCTCTATCACCTCATCTAGCTGCTCCAGTGGCTGGTCTTGTTGTTGTAGTCTCCTCAGCTGCAAAAATTTTTGGCCATTGGGCAGATCATCATGTTCTCCCACGCCATCTTCTTCATCTTCATCTGTGGCCTCAAGTTGCCACTCTGCTACAGACTTCAGCTCTGTAGTCTCTTCTTGACTAACCTGCTGCTCAGTCATCCTCCCTATCATCTCAAATTCTGTCAGTTCTCTTGCTGGCCTTGGATTGTTCAACCAATCCTCCAACATCTCTAACTCCATCTCCCATGGAGTGATCCTGCCTGCTCCTTGGCTTCCTTTGCTTCTAGCTCCAATGCTACAACATTCTCCTTAGCTTCTTGGCTGAAGTCATTGATTAGTTCCTCATAACGCTCATTCTCTTCTTTCGTTTCTGCTTGGGCAGTCTTCACCATCTGCACCAATTCGTCTTGGACAGTCATCATCAACTCTAATTTTCTTTTGTCAGTCATAGCTGACTGTTCATCTGCTATTGCTGTATCTGCAACATAGGTTTCTGCCTCCTCCTGGGCATATGGTAGGAATATCCCAATTCCCCCAATCATCATAATATCATCCTGATCTTCCACCTCTGTCAGCTGCACCTGTTGATCCAAATTCATCTCTGAATTCATGAGACCCTCAGATAGTCTCATCTGCTCTGTCAGCTCCTTTGGATGAATCTGACTCATCAATTCATCCCTACCCATCTGGAAATATGGGATGCTTCCGCTACCTCCCTGACAGATTTTGAGATCAACCGATCCCATCTTCATCAGCACTCCTTGCTGAATTGAACTCTTCATCGAGTGCATGAGACTTTCAGCTAGTCTCGCATTTTCATCTCTGCCCACCTAGTAGTTTAAGATGCTTCCGCTGCTCTCCAGGTAGTCTTCGTGATCCCTCAGCGATCTCCTTTCATCATTGCCCAGCTGACAATGTGAAATTCCCTGGCTGTCCTCCTGACAGTTCGTGAGATCCTCAACTGATCTCAACTCATTGCCCTCATGGCAATCTGGAATTTCTTCTACTCTGCCTTCATGGAAGTCTTCGAGATCATCAACTGATCTCACTTCATCTTCTTCATCATCCCAATCATCGAGACCTTTTCCAGTCTCTGGCCAACAGTGACAAATCATTTTTTACTCTGTAGCCTTGAGGTTTTCAACATACCTCAACCACTTTCTCAACAGCCTGTGCTGTCTCATGATCATTAGCTCTCTGACTGGACATTTCACCTTTGGCATCTTCATGGGCCATTCGTATACCCATCTCGGCTTTTTACTATGCCGCATCTTCATTTCTAGCTCCTCCATCTCTCGCTTTATGTCAACGAGTTCTTTATCCATTTCTGTTGTGCTCATCAGCTCTGGCTTCTTCTGTTCAGCATGCTTATGGCATTCAGTATCCATCTTTTTGTGTTTATCTGCCTCCCTGACAGATATGCTACTATCACTTCGCATCCCTGAGTGTTCCAGCTTCATCCTACAGTCTCCCTGACTGCCTTCTCGACTAATGTGTACCTGCAAACAATTGTCACAGAGTCCTCCAGCAACTCTGTCTTCTTCCTGCCTCCTCTGTCTGCAAGATACAAATAGAATCCCGCTCTAATACTACTTGATGCAGAGAGGTCCCACCTATCACCTCGCAGGGTCTCTCTTTTCCTGACCTCCTACTCACAGGATCGTTCTTATCCCCTCTTCTGTTGAGACGAAGTGGCTCCTTAGATTCCTCCTACTGGAATCCTTTTCTAAATATCGACCCAATCCACAGGTCCTTCCTTCTCTCATTCATGGTCTCTTGCACTCACTGTGACCTTTCCCTGACTCTGTATCGGGTTTTGGGGTTCCTGCTGTCGAGAGTCACAGTCCTCTCGATTCCCCGATCACCGATGAAATCTCGGCTCTTATGCGCTAGCCCTCCTGGCTAAGCTTCCACCATATGAACACTGCCTCTGTGTCCGTGGCCTTACCTCCTTTCAGGGCTACTCCTATCGGATTTTTGGCACTTACGATGACAAAATGTGCATGTCTGTAGAGTCCGCGATCTTCCAATCACCGATGTGCTCCTTCACGCGCTGGCCCTCTCGGCTCAGCTCCCACTCATATGGCCAACTCCCGTGACTGTAACCTTATCCTGTTAGAGCTACGAGGTTTGTGAGTTCGAGATGCATGAACTCCTTGCTCTCGGAATCTCTAATATCTCGATAGCCGATGTGGAATGCCACCTGTCCTCCTCCCCGAATCCTCTGGGGTCCACCTTCGTCACGATCAGGAAATCGAGTATCGCGATTCTGAAATGCACAAAACTCTCACTCCCTGGATCTTCGATATCCTGATTCCCGACTTCCTTCAGATTGTTGACAGCTGGCCTCCACTACGCCTCTATCCTCCTTCTCTACTGTGGTGACAGCTGGCCCCCACTCATCGGGGTTTCGCGGATCACGATTCCACAATGCATAAACCACTTTTCTATGGGATCCCCGATATCCCAATGGCTTCAACTCCGATGGCGCTAGATGATTGCCACACGTCCCTCCAACGGACGATCCCGATCTCATCGAGATTTTGGCACTTTCGATGCCCTAGTTCCCTCGACCTTGAGAACTCTGATTCCTCGATGAATGCTTACGCCGATGGTCGCTTGATCTCCAACACCTGTCCCTCAGATGGACGAATCTGATCTTGTCGGTGTTTCGAGACCTGTATGTCCTGATGCCTAGTGCCTAGGATCTCCGATATGGATGATTGCGTGACACGTGTCCCTCTTTAGACAGACAGATCAGATTAACTCTCAGGATTTCGAGACTTTCGAAGTCCCAGTTCTCTTGTCCTCAGGAACTCCGATTTTTCGATTTTTCGACTTTCGTCCGACTCCTGACACCTGTCCCTCTTGAACGGATGGCTCCGATTATATCGGGGTTTCACCTGGGATTTCCCCGATATCGCATCCACGGGAATGCCGATTTCCCAATGCACCAAACACCGATGGCGCTTGATCTCTGCCATGTGTCCTCTGCCAACGGACGGTCTAGATTCTGTTGGGATTTCGCGACTGTTGTTGTCCTGATTCTCACGACCTCGAGAATCCTGAATCTTCGATGGCCGATATCCCGATGGCCCGTTGGGACTTCTCCTCCTGCTACTCATGAAGGATTAACCTCTGTGCAGCTTCCTGCAGATCCGACGACTATCGGGGTTCCTGCTCAGATCTGACGGCCCAAATCTGTCTTCCTCTGTGCACGCTCCTCTAGCCACTCCCTGGACTCGAAGATCAATGGCCCAGGTTCTATCAACTGATCCAATGACTACTATGATCCTCCCTGAGCTTCCCGTGCGCCTACTCCTGTGCGTAACCTCTGTGCAGTTTTCCCCGATCCAACGACTGACGGGGTTTTCCGAGTAAGATCCGATGGCTGTCGGTCTCTTTCTGCTATAGGATCCTGTGCGCTTCTCCTGGCGCTCCCCTGGACGTGAATCTTCAACGGTCCAGATCTGTTCTCTCCTGCTGATCTGATGACGGCTGCTGCTCTGCCTGAGCTTGCATGATTTCTCCCCAGACTTGGGAGAACTTAGATTTTCCCAGGTCTATGCCTTGTCTTCTTTTCTTTGTGAACTCCTCGGCTATGAGCTTTGCCTGCACATATGAAAATGCTTCCCTTCTTGAGCTTCTGCCTTTGAATCCCTTCTCCTCACGCACACACTGGTGCTATCCCTTCTGAGCTTTCATGAACACTCAGACCCCTTGGGGGATTTTGTCCTTCTTCTCCATCAGATGGAGAATGCTTAGATGCCCTTCTAGCTATCTTGCTCAAGCAACCTCTTGCTGAGTCTCTATGGGTATTCAACAACCCAGTGAAGATCCTTCAGTGGACTCTTCCTTCAACTGGCAGAACTCAAGAGAGTTCTCTTCTCCTCTGTGCCTATCTGCACACTTTATCGACGCCCTCCTGGCGGAGTATCTTCCCTACAGAACGTTCAACAGTCCTGTCTTCTTGTGCACTTATGTACCCGCTCAATGTCCTCCTGGTAGAGCTCTTATAATCCTCAGTGATTCTGTCTCTTATGAACTCTCAACAGAGTTCCCTCCTTTGTGCACTCCTGTACACACGCTCAATGCCCACTTGGTAGAGATCTCACAGAATCCTCCACGATTCTGTCTGCAACTGTGTTTCAGCTACACAGCCTTGCCTCCTGAGGTTTTCAGTAACCTCACAGGTCTTCTTCCTGAGTTGTTGACTTCAATCCTGTGCCTCAGCACATCTTTGTCTGAACCCCACAGTGTTCAGAAGTGCAACCTCTGTGCATGGCTCTCAGAACCCTCGTCGTTCTATCACACCCTCTTGGTGTGAAGCCTCAAAGACCTTCGACCTGAAAATCACACAAACTCCTACATAATGCATCCACATAACATACATTCACAACATATACAAAGAACACATACAAACATGCATATAAGATAGAATAATGCAGGCAAAACTGCTTTGTTATATTAACAATGGTAAATGCTTGTATTTTACAAAGGTGTTCTCGATCTCTCCTCGACTCTTCTCTTACAACCTCTATCTATCTCTTTTCTAACTCAACTAACTCAAAATGAGATCTAAAATCTCTTTTACCTGAGGGGCTCATCGAGCGCTTCCCTCCAGGATTTACCTACCCTAATAAATTATATTCAATGGGCTGTCTAGTCTAGAATTGGATCTAGATCTCAGCCATACACATATTAAATGCCTATCTTATCTATAGCTTGCGCAAAGGCATGTCTTCTATGGCTCACCAGCCTAAGCATATTAAATTACATTCATTTCAAATTCAAATGAGGCTACTCCTCCCTTTTAGCATATGAATGCATGTGCGCTGACGTGGCTGGCTGGCTGGATGGATGACATGGAGCGATGCTCCTACATCACTATTATTTTATGAACAATACATAGTTCAAATTTATTTAAATGCACACACACAGTAGAAATTTTCATTCTTTTCCTCAATAAAAGTTTAACCAAGATATTTTAAGAAAGAGGTAAGATAGGGTGTCACTCTTAAAATTACTCTAAATATGGCTTTTAAGCGACTCATCCATGAGCCCAAGCAGGCCAAGTGTTGTAATCATGCTCTAATACTAATTTGTAACACACCCAAGACGAGGCATAAAAATTTCGTTCTTCTTGAGAGAACAATACCCTCATTAAGGAGTCTCTATTCAATTATGCTCTTCTAGAGCTTTCTAGCCATGATATCCATGCTTCGAGATGAGCTCCGATCAGATAGATATCCTCTCCTAAGGTCTTCAGGTTCTTTAATCCTCCTATACTTGCATATGATCACGAGCTATGACCAGACACCAAGACAACATGCACTAAGACGACCACCACGTGAATCCTTCGGAGTGGAAAACCTCCAAAGTTCACAATCTGATGTCGTGTGTCCTCGGGGATTTCGACGACCCTGATTTACTTCGGAACTTCAACGTTCAGAAATTTCAATCCTCCCTACACCTTTTTCCTCTGAAGTACTCCATACCTGGAGTTACAGACCAAGCGCTACATGTCCCTTGTGATCGACGGTTATGATCTTCTTCAGGATTTGAAGTTCGAAGGTTCTAAGAACTCCATCTCATTTTCCTCTGAATTACTCCATACCTGCAGTTCCATATCAAGCACCACACATCCATATAAATCAATGGAATGGATACACTTTGGGATTTCGGTGTTCGAGAGTCCTGGATGCTCACACCACCTTTTATTCTGGAGTGATTTCACCCAAAGTCGATGATCTGTTGATGCATGTCTCTTTCAAATCGATGGTCATGATGTACATCAGAAGTTCTCAACTCTCATGAACCCACTTTCCTCCGAAGTGGCTATCTTCCAAAATGGAAGATCTGCTGACACTTGTCCTCAGTGGATGGATGACTCAGATGGAATTCGACTCTTCGGCCTTCAGGAGTTTCTTATTCAATACACCCCGTTTTCTCCCAGAGTGACTTTCCTCCAAAGTTCAGGATCTGGAAACACCTGTCCCTTTGTCTTGGACGACTTGGATCTACTTTGGCTCTTTGGGCTTCAGGAGTGTCAACCTCTCCACACTCGCTTTCTCCTGGAGTGCTTACACCCAAATTCGATGGATTTCTGCCATGTGTCCCTATTCTCAGATCAACGACACAGACAGACTCCGTTACTCCACGGATTTCCAAAGGAGCTCACGACTATCCACCTAGAAAATTTCCTAGGCCTGATGGTCATGATCCGGCCAATACCAATTTTTTTGCCAAACGACGGTTCAAATTGATTGTGGGGCCCCAACTTGCTCACGTTTTATCAATGAGCTCAATCTCTACAATCTTAAAAGTACTTGTCCAAATCGGTTGAATCATGGTCATTTATCCTCCAACCCGATAATATCAACAACGTTGGTGAATTGTGGGTCATGTTCTATCACATCCGCTAATTTTGCCTCCACGTTCCGTAATGATTCCCCACCATTGATCTCCATTCATAGATCGACAATTTACTGTGATTGCGGGGTCCAATCTCCACTATTTGGGAAGTTCTCTCCCAACTCTATCTAATCCTAGTTGTTGATATTCCATTCCCAACGCGATCAACGACATTGGATTATTGCGAGCCATGAACTAGCATGTCTGCTACTTTCACCTTTGTGCTCCTCAATGATTCCCAACTATTGATTAAATCGAGTGCATGGTTTTTGACTCGTTAACTCCAATGGGTCTTTTAGTCAATCTGACGATTTGGATAGCTTCTCCTCCCAATGAATGACTCACATCCATCTCCACTGTCGAGTTCTTAAGTCGTCTACAACTCTCATTACTCTGGTAGTTTGGGTAACTTTGACTATCATGAAATTTGTCACCTTAGAGCTTCGAACTCCCGAAGTTCTGAAACCTTCATGAGCTATCCTTTTAGTGCAGGGTTCCTAGACCTAGGTCACATGGACCTTCAAATGACTCTTGGGCTATGAACTCTACTATTAGCTGAGTTTTTGGTTAAGGACTCAGGCACGAGTTTAAAATCTCTTAGACTTATAGTCTAAAGGAAATGCCTCCCTAACTCGCAGAACTTTAAGCTATGAAACAGGGCAAGGAAAACTTGTGATATTACCAAGATGGTAGCAGTACCAAGAGGCTTGCTTCGACTCTGGGACTGTGATGTAATTTCCTCAGGAGAAACACCTTTAAGGGATTAAACTAAAGCATATGGAAAATCAAGCAGAAGCGTAAGTTCTCAAGGAAACAAACGCATAATCATAAATTAATCATTTCAATGCAGAAAACATTTAAAGACACATAAATATATGCATGCATCCATTATTTCCAATTCAGAGAACAAGGCATGCAAACACTTATCAGAACCAGAAGGCATGATGCGACTGCTTAAAGAGGTGCTCATTTCCACCCAACCATAGGCTTAATCACTCTCAATGGCTTTACCACTATCCACCCCCGATATTAGACCACGATAATTTGAGATTAAATCTATTTCTTCCAACTCAACAAAAGTTAGGGACGAAGGTTACTCTCCTTCTCCCAATACAAAAATATATAGTGACAAAGGTTACTCTCCTTCTCTCGAATCAGTCTCTATTTTCTGGGATCAGAACTCACTCCAATTTTTCTCAGTCCTTCCTTAGACTCGAAATCTTAGGCTCTTGTCTCTACACTCTTCACAGGTCTTCCTCTTCCCACCACGCTTCCTTTCTTTCCTTCCTCAGTAAGATTGTGTGTGTCTCTAAATCCCAGTCTGTGGTCAGGTCTGGAATCCTTACAGATGGGTGGTTTTCCCCATACCCTCATTAACTCTTGAGGAGCTCTTCCCACCTACCATCCTGACTATATTTCATTCTTGGGTCAGAGGGTTGTTCTGATCCTGAATAATTAAATCCAACAAAGTAATGGTTTGGTGGAGTTTAATGAAACCATTCCTGGTCCCCTCCACCACCTTTTCATATCAATCATGGTCTCTCTTAGCATGTTAAGCCCTAATGTTGGCTCATTACCCCTTAATTGGGGCATATTAGATTAGTAATGCTATTTTAATTATGTCGGATTTAGGCCATTATTTGTAATTATACCTCCTAGTCTCCTATATATACCAAGGAGACATTTTCATTTTGAATCATCTTGTACTTGAACATTTTAAGTGGGGTAAAAGGAGGTTTCCCCCTCAAAGAGGCTTATTATCTGAAATTATCTCAGTTTCAAGGCRTTGAGTACTTTTCCTGAGGTTTTTCCATGCTATATTGATGTTTGGTTCTTAACATATGGTATCAGAGCTCAAGGTCTTGGGGTTTCGCTGCTACATCTGAGACACCGTGGAATTTTCGCTATAACTTTTTTTCTACAATGTTTCAGAAGGAACCGTTTGGAGGATATTTAGTGGACGGATCAAGGTACGTTGGGTTCAAAATTGAGCTCCTGAGGCCTTATAATTTCGGAGATATATCCTATACAAGATAGGGTTATGGAATCATCCTGAAATGAGTCATTGAGGAATTTTCTCTATAAAAACTTTTCTGTAACGTTTCAGACCTTGCTCTCTAGAGAACATTTACAGAAATTAGTATTGTATCTGTGATAAAATGTTCAGATTATGGGTCATTTTAAATTTGTATATACACCCTGTGTAAGATAGGGTATCTGACTAGCCCTATTGACTAGTCTCAAGAAGGTGTTCTAGGTAAAACAATCATAACTTCTTCCTAGAGTATCCAAATTGAGTGGGACTGGTTGCATT
>ML790978.1:200028-222410 GCA_009831015.1 Picea engelmannii
CCCTCCTTTTGGGTTACATACATCATTCTTTAAAAAGAAAAAAAATCTAACATAAAAATATTTGGGTTCCAGGGAATCTGAAATGATTCGCCTTCTCTGGACTGTGCGAATGCCAGGTGCGTCTGCCAGATGCTCTGCAGGCCGCTTGAACCGTCGCTAATCATTTTGACAAGTGGAGTTATAGATGATCGCTTTGGTCTGGTTTACATTTGACATGTCAGCAACATCCACTGTTACAATATTCAATATTTTTCACGGTTGCACAGTATCTAGTATTATTCACTGTTATTCTAGGAATTCTAAGGCATTGTGATGAGATGCAAGCTCGATATTTTCTCCATATATGATAGGTATCGGTGGAACCTAAATCTTGCTCACGAGCTGTTCAAATCTTTTCATCTGATACGATCCCAATGTATTCCACACCCTGATCCCTTCCTCAGAGCCATTTGACAGCGCAAGTACAAAGTGAGCAGATAAGCTATCGACTATGGGACTTGCATAGACTGGCTGAGTGGTGTTTTAATGCTGTTGATGTTGCTGCTATGGCATTTCGAGCTTCATCGGATAGCCCTCCAAATTACATCCATTTTATGGTGCCCCAGAGAAGAACTGCACACAGTTATTATTATTTGATATTATTGTGAGTGCAACCGCATTCAGATGATGGCATGAGCTGCCCTAAGATCTACACAGCCTCTCGGCGCTCATCATTCTCATGATTTCTTGTGCAGGGTTGCAACACGAGTTTGTCAGTCATGGTTTGGTCATGGAAACCGTCCGGTTGGTTTGATATTTTCATACTAGTGGATGTGGTAGTGGTACTTCTCTCGAGAATCCCAGAGCTCCTACTTGAACTTGTCCGCAAAACTACATAAGAATCTCCAAAATAAAACTTACCATAGTTAGAATTTGGTATCGGAACTGGCTGAAACTTTTTCAATGCACCAGATATCTAAACCCACTTTTTGACCGAATCCTTGAAACGCAGGATCAAGATTTTTCATTGACACAGCCATTCTAGATGATTTAAAATTCTGCTACGCTTTGGTAAACAAGAAACTTCCGCCCGAAAGTTGAATCACCTATGTTTCTATGAAATCTCCACGACCTTCAGGAGTTGGATCTGTCGGAGAATGGGCTTATGGAAGGTAACCTGATTACTTTTAGAGGCCTCACGAATCTGTGCATTTTGAAACTCTATACACACAGGTTGACAGACCCCATTCAAACCTCGGTAGCCAGTCTCGACAAGATCACCACTCTCGATCTTCATGGAAACCTTCTCGATAGCGCCCTTCCTCCGTTCAGAACCTGCTCGCGGATACCTCCACGTTCTGCACGAATTACTGACGATCACCTGGTAAATGGTAATGCCTTCATTAAAAGATCCTATTTTTTTCGGTGCAACAAGCGTTACAATCACAGCTGTATGATAAGACTACTATATGGCATATACATTTAAGGTTGCCCAGTTTAGACAACCACTCCAGAGTACCGCTCAGGTTGTTGTTTTCTAAATATAGGCGCTCTAACATAATCAAATTGGTGCAATTTGGGAACGGTCCAGTGAAATGATTATTTTTAAATGACCCATTAACAATGCAGTGCAGTTTACAATATCATTAAGGACCGATCCCGTAAGGTTCCTTCCCGACAAATCTATTTCCGAAATTCTTATACCCGTTGATCTCCAGAGCCGTCGAACTGCTGCGAGGTAAGAAATGGAGGGTTAAAGATTCGGGAATCTGCACTCCTTTGCTGAATCTGGAAGCATTTAATCTCATGCAGAATACTTTCATGTCGACCCGTTGTTTCCCTATTTTGACGTGGATTGGACCGTCTATCAATGTCCATGAGGATATGTGACACGTTTTGACACAGCTCGAGAAACTTTAAATTGACCCGTCAACTTCCGATACGCCTGACCAACTAAAATGGACTGTAATCTTTGAGCTCCAAGTAGTCTGAGCTCTGAATCGCTTAGAATTCTCGTCCTTAAAGCAAATGATCTCCCTACTGTCGTTAAGTCAAGAAAAACACAATTGATCCAGCCAAGATAAAGAAGATTCACATATTTCTAAAGTTGAACAGCCATAGCTAAATCCGTTGGTGAATGAATTTTGATGAAATAAATGTCGAAGTGATTACAACCCTGTGAAAATATGCATCCAGTCATGAAAGCATCATATCCTTCTTCATGCTTTGCATCAGAATCCCCATCTGTGTACCTTTGTAATTCAGTCGGAATAACAACCTTAACACTAGGAGGTGTGATAACATTGAGAGTTTACGAAGTACATGAAATGCCTCCACGCATGTGGGTGAAAGCAAGTGATAGACTTGTGCTCTTATTTTTCATAAAAGATTGTAAGGTTAGGAGCGGAGATGACAGGCATTTGCAGACCAAAACAAAGCAATAATTTAAACTTTTGAAGAAAAGGGCAATGTAACAGAAAGCAGGCTACAGAGTCGTCTGTCATTGTGATACAGTCAAGGGTGCAGTCAGTGAGATTGTTGAATCCGTAAAAATCGGTTGGAAAAGTGGGGAGAGAACAATTGTACAGTGTGAGCATAGTGAGACGAGTGCATGAGAAAAGGGCAGGGGGCGGGGTTTCCATGTAGTAAGAATATTTAAGAGAGAGGCGTTCCATGTTCTTCCTGGCAACGCATTGCAGCCATTCCGATATGCTTTGGCGTGTAAACTGGAACCAAACCACCACCATAAAAAATTGTCTGCGACAGCAACATAACTGGAACCAAACCACCACCATACACTGCAAAGCCTCAAATACGTCTCAGATACTCGAAACGAGCATATAGTAGAAGAAACAAGAATAATTAAAATAGATGAAAATGGTAGCCTAGACTCCCTGCTGAAAAAGATCCATGATCATTTTCAAACACATTGGGATGAAAACAATGAGTAGAGCAAATATTTAATATCTATTACAACATCGGCTCCAACTAGGGATGATACTTTCTCGTAAAGTGCCGAGAACAGTATACCAAGTGCCTCCATCCATTGAGCGACCTAGCGTGAAGGCTGTAATTCTGAGTTCTCCTGCTAGTGAAATCACCAATTTTTAATGGAGTTGCCAGAGCATGTGCAACCAATATTTGCCTATGACTGACTGCTCAACCAGGCCATAGGACTATAACAATGTCGTTCTCCTAGGGATAGATATCAACTTCAAAATCCCCGGCAACGACGCCAAAATTTTGACACTCAGAACTGAAATGGGTTGCAGCAAATCAATCCCGAGGCAACCTCAAACCACTTTGGATTGGAAGGTTTCCCTCCCCCAACCCGAGAGGGATCTCTCAAAAAATGTCACAAAATAAATTGAAGTAAGCATGAAAACTGTGGGTAGATTTATGGGTGAATGATGGTCTTGGATTTTGGAGTTTGAGGGTTAAACCAGGGAAATGGTCCATTGGGCATGGAGTCAAATGAAAACCGAGAAAAAGAGACAATAACAGAGATCAAATAACTTGCGGAAAGTGAGGCAAAGTAAGTCTATCTTTCAGTGCTTTGATAAATCATGATGCAGTAGCGGAAAGAAAAAGGAAAGGCCGACGTAGCAAAGGATATATGCAGCATTCTGAAAGTGTAGGCTGGTCTTACACCCGCTGATAGCTGGTGCAGAGGAAAGACATCAAACAATTACAGAAAACCCAAATCCATTCGTTATAGTAGTGGTCGTACTAAAGTATAACGAAGCCCATCAGTTAGAAGAAAACAAAATGTAATGCAGTCGTGATGGATTAAGGAAGACCTAAAGATATGGTAAAGACAATTTCAACTGTGAGTAAGGAACATATAAATGCAGTCCAAACAGATTTAACACAAATGAAAAGAAGAAGAACATGCTGAAAGAAATCGACCGTGATGAATCTCACAGTCGCAAGTAAAAAATCTTCTTTATTACTCCATTAATGGCTTACAAAATCTCAGCAATTACAATAGGAACCCTCTTCACAGAGGTTTTCCCCCAGTGCTACGCTCATGCGTGCCCCCCCCCCTCCTTTTGTGTTACATACATCATTCTTTAAAAAGAAAAAAAATCTAACATAAAACTCTTTGAGTTCCAGGGAATCTGAAACGGTTCGCCTTCTCTGGACTGTGCGAATGCCAGGTGCATCTGCCAGATGCTCTGCAGGCCGCTTGAACCGTCGCTAATCATTTTGAAAAGTGGAGTTATAGATGATCACTTTGGTCTGGTTTACATTTGACATGTCAGTAACATCCACTATTACAATATTCAATATTGTTCACGGTTGCATAGTATCTAGTGTTATTCATTGTTATTCTAGGATTTCTGAGGCATTGTGATGAGATGCAAGCTCGATATTTTCTCCAGATATGATAGGTATCGGTGGAACCTAAAGCTTGCTAACGAGCTGTTCAAATCTTTTCATTTGATATGATCCCAATGTAATCCACACCCTGATCCCTTCCTCAGAGCCATTCGACAGCGCAAGTACAAAGTGAGCAGATAAGTTGTCGACTATGGGACCTGCATAGATTGGCTGAGTGGTGTTTTAATGCTGTTGATGCTGCTGCTGTGGCATTTCGAGCTTCATCGGATAGCCCTCCCAATTACATCCATTTTCTGGTGCCCTAGAGAAGAACTTCACACAGTTATTATTATTTGATATTATTGTGAGTGCAAGCTCCTTCAGATGATGGCATGAGCTTCCCTAAGATCTACACAGCCTCTCGGTGCTCATCGTTCTCGTTACTGCTTGTGCAGGGTTGCAACACGAGTTCTTCAGTCGTGGTCTGGTCATGGAAATCGTCTGGCTGGTTTGATATTTTCATACTAGTGGATGTGGCAGTGGTACTACTCTCGAGAATCCCAGATCTCCTACCTGAACTTGTCCGCAAAACTACATAAGAATCTCCAAAATAAAACTTACCATAGTCAGACTTTGGTATCGGAACTGGCTGAAACTTTTTCAATGCGCTAGATATCTAAACCCACTTTTTGATCGACTCCTTGAAACGCAGGATCAAGATTTTTCATTGACACAACCATTCCGGATGATTTAAAATTCTGCTACCCTTTGGCAAACAAGAAACTTCCGCCCGAAATTTGAATCGCCTGTGTTTCTATGAAATCTCCATGACCTTCAGGAGTTGGATCTATTGGAGAACAGGCTTATGGAAGGTATCCCGATTACTTTTAGAGGCCTCACGAATCTATGTGTTTTGAAACTCTATACACACAGGTTGACGGGCCCCGTTCAAACCTCGGTAGCCAGTCTCGACAAGCTCACCACTCTCAATCTTCATGGAAACCTTCTCGATAGCGCCCTTCCTCCGTTCAGAACCTGCTCATGGATACCTCCACATTCTGCACGAATCACTGACGATCACCTGGTAAATGGTAACGCCTTCATTAAAAGATCCTATTTTTGTCAGTGCAACAAGCGTTACAATCACTGCTGTATGATAAGAATACTATACGACATATACATTTAAGGTTGCCCAGTTTAGAAAACCACTCCAGAGTACCGCTTAGGTTGTTGTTTTCTAAATATAGGCGCTCTAACATAATCAAATTGGTGCAATTTGGGAACGGTCCAGTGAAATGATTATTGTTAAATGACCCATTAACAATGCAGTCCAATTTACAATATCATTAAGGACTGATCCCGTAAGATTTCTTCCCAACAAATCTATTTCCGAAATTCTTATACCCATTGATCTCCAGAGCCCTCGGATTGCTGCGAGGTAAGAAATGGAGGGTTAAAGATTCGGGAATCTACACTCCTTTGCTGAATCTGGAAGCATTTAATCTCATGCAAAATACTTTCATGTCGACCCATTGTTTCCCTGTTTTGATGTGGATTGGACTGTCTGTCAATGGTCGGGAGGATATGTGGCATGTTTTGACACAGCTCGAGAAACTTTAAATTGACCCGTCAACTTCCGATATGCCTGACCAACTAAAATGTACTGTAATCTCTGAGATCCAAGTAGTCTGAGCTCTGAATCGCTCAGAATTCTCGTCCTTAAAGCAAATGATCTCCCTGCTGTCATTAAGTCAAGAACAACACAATTGATCCAACCAAGATAAAGAAGATTCACATATTTCTGAAGTTGAACAACCATAGCTAAATCCATTGGTGAATGAATTTTGATGAAATAAATGTCGAAGTGATTACAACCCTGTGCAAATATGCATCTAGTCGTGAAAGCATCATATCCTGCTTCATGCTTTGCACCATAATCCTCATCTGTGTACCTTTGTAATTCAATCAGAATAACAACCTTAACACTAGGAGGTGTGATAACATTGAGAGTTTACGAAGTACATGAAATGCCTCCACGCATGTGGGTGAAATCAAGTGATAGACTTGTGCTCTTATTTTTCATCAAAGATTGTAAGGTTAGGAGCGGAGATGACACGCATTTGCAGACTAAAACAAAGAAATAATTTAAACTTCTGAAGAAAAGGGCGATGTAATAGAAAGCGGGCTATAGAGTCGTATGTCATTGTGATATGGTCAAGGGTGCAGTCAGTGAGATTGTTGAATCCGGCAAAATCGGTTGGAAAAGTGGGGAGAGAACAATTGTACAGTGTGAGCATAGTGAGACGAGTGCATGAGAAAAGGGCAGGGGGCGGGGTTTCCATGTAGTAAGAATATTTAAGAGAGAGGCGTTCCATGTTCTTCCTGGCAACGCATTGTAGCCATTCTGATATGCTTTGACGTGTAAACTGGAACCAAACCATCACCATAAAAAATTGTCCATGACAACAACATAACTGGAACCAAACCACCACCATATACTGCAAATCCTCAAATACGTCTCAGATACTCGAAACGAGCATATAGTAGAAGAAACATGAATAATTAAAATAGATGAAAATGGTAGCCTAGACTCCATGCTGAAAAAGATCCATGATCATTTTCAAACACATTGGGATGAAAACAATGAGTAGAGCAAATATTCAATATCTGTTACAACACCTTCCATCTCCACCACTAAACCTTGGTGGTTAGCTTGTCCATTATCCAGGGATGCATAAATTTATGGAATGCTCCTAGCCACATCATTGACTGTGGTAGCCTCCTAGATGTTGTAGGTCCTCCTATTGTCCTGTTGCCTATGTGGGAATTCCCTGAGAATATGTTCTCTCCACAACCCCAACATTTCAAGGGTTCTCTTTTTGTATTATCAGTCATACCTGGGGATGATCCAAAGGATTTATTACCACTCCGAGATGGAAAGTTCCGCTGATATACACTTTTAGTAGGAAGTCTCATCTTAGATCCTTTCCCATGATTCTTAAATATTGAGGATTTAAACCTCTTCTTATTGAATCCCAATTTACTTTTCTTCTTCCAATCCTTATGAGTTTCTACCTTATTCTTGAATTTCTCATAGAAATACCTTGCCTTTCGAATAGTGTCTTCAAAAGTCTTAGGTTCATCAAAATCAATTCTGTCTCAGAAGGAATGAGGCAGTCCACTAATAAACCATTGGATATTTACCTTTTCATCCTTTATGTAGGGAACATACCTCATCAACTCAATAAATTTTTTGATATATTCATCTATTGTGAGTTGTCCCAGCTTGAGTTCATACAACTCCTTGTTCTTCCCATCATAGTATTTTTAAGACAAATACTTCTTATTAAAGTATTTCTCAAATTGTTTCCATGAAGATTCATTCTCATGGATTCCTTCCACATTCCTAAGGTCCTCCCACCAAATGGAGGACTTTCCATTCAAGTTGAAAATGTCTATTCGGGTCTTTAAGTTTTCATAGTAGTCATGGAATTTGAAGTACTTATTCAAGCCAAGTAGCCAAACTTCTGCTTCTTCTCCCTTTTTTAATTTATCCATCGAAAGTGGGTGGTTTTTCTTTCTTAAACTCTTCAGGGTCATGGCTCTTGTAATGTTTCCTCTTCTTTCTTCTCCTCTGGGAGTGTGAAATATTCTCACTACTAGACAATTTCCCGGATTTGTCAGTTTCCTCACTAGATGATTGTTCCATTGAATGTCTCTTGACTCCATGTTGGGTCTTCTTTGAGGTTCTCCTCCTTGTGTGTTTGATTTCAGGACCATGCTTTTGTATCTTAGGGAGATTTTGGGTTTTTCTTAGTATAATGTCTATCCACATTTCTAGATGTTGGCCCATGTTGCAACTTCCTTTGTATATCTGATAGTCTTTGCAGTAGGACTGCATTAATTTAAGTTTTTTTGTTGTTGTTATTTTATAAGCCTTTCATTATCAGCCTTAAAAATCTGTAATTCTTCCATGAGGCTTCTTATAGTTTCATCCAAATTTAGAGGGGTTTCCATCATCCTCCTCTCATCAAATTCTTCTTCTATATTGTGGGATCTCTCCCCCAACTCATGGCGTGTCACCATTATTTACATTGTAGTTTTCCCTGATGTCCATTGATTGTTTGAGTGTTGATAAAACATTTTTTGTTAGTTAATTATCTACTAGTTTATAAACAACACATGCAATTTCTAAGGTGAAGTCATCTTCATTATTTGGAGACATAAACAACATACATTCATATTTTAACACGTATAACAACAACATAAAGTTTCATTCCTCTCTTCAGTAATATATTCTAAAGAAGATCTTATTAATGGGGTAAGATTGGGTGTTACCCATTAAAAGTTATGTAATAAAATTTTATTCAACTCGTTCATTAGCCCAAGAAGGCCAAGTGTTGTTTCCCTCACTGATGCCACTCTGTCACACACCCAACCCCTAAGTACCTTTTTAAGGGATGGGATATAAAATTTTCACTTTTCTTAATCATATCAAATATTCTCTATCATTTCTCCATCATATTTTACTGATCAAGAAATTTCCAACGACGGTAAGTTCACTTAGAACTGATCTCTGGAAAGGGTTTATGACCTTTCAAAGTTCTTGGGCTTACATAGGCCACACATTTATTGTTGCCACATGGCCTCCTTGTGACCTCATGTTGGCATAGGGGCATACCTAGGGTTCAACGCTTAACAATGCACCAACAAAACCCCAACTACCGACTCTTTCGACAACACCTGCGAAGCATGCGAAGTCTCACCCGAGGTAGAAGCAGGGGGGGCTACAAGACGTAGGTGTCTGTAGCTAGGTTGGAACACATATTGATGATAATATCACTTCGGAGGATATTATGTTAACACTTAGGAAGTAACATGCATTAGTTTATTAACCATATTAACATCAAAGAACATAATCAAAGATAGATCAGCATAGTAACAACAAAATATTATGCACCTTAAACACTTAACACTTAGCACTGCGGATCGAATCTATAATTTTAATACAAGCAAAGAATTTAAGTAACACATACATATCCATTACACATCTTAATCTAAGTACTAAGAAAAACATAACAAAGATAACATTGAACAAACAAAACCATGAGACAACATATATATGTGGTTCACCCCAGTGTGGGGCTACGTCCACCAACCACTTCGCCGCTTTATTATTTTCCAGAATCTTACATTCATTCACTCCTATGCACTAAGCCATAGAGTCAATCTTCGCACCAAACAAGAGATCTACACACTGAGCACCAGATCCTCCTTCCAAAACTAGGTCAAGGCACAAAGCCAACCCTCTAATGAGAAAAAAGCCTTAATGCCCATACATTCCTTTGCACGAAGAAACTTTGTTCACACATAACTACATTCACTTCGCTAACTAGCTACTTCTATAATACACTCTTCTTTATTTATATTTTACAAACCCTTACAATAAGGCCTAATCATGGGAAAACCCCATGG
Organism: Picea engelmannii; assembly: GCA_009831015.1. Taxonomy (NCBI): domain Eukaryota; kingdom Viridiplantae; phylum Streptophyta; class Pinopsida; order Pinales; family Pinaceae; genus Picea; species Picea engelmannii. The sequence continues at coordinate 209,806 of ML790978.1, forward strand.
GCCGACATCCCATAAATCCATTACAAAAACCCTAGAGGACCCTTTACTGGGTCCACTTAACCCTCAAAATCGGTGAGATCCACGATCTGAGCTCCGCTTGGGCGCTCCTTTCGACCAACATGTCAAAGTCCAAAAGTGGGTCAAAACTGACTAAAGGTTCCCCAAAAATTTGTCGAGGGCCAACATGCCCCCAACACTCACCTGTCACTCGTCCCGAGTCACTCATGTCTAGACAATGCTGCTTCGAAGGCCTCGAGCTACCTCAAATTGCTTCTTCACCTGAGCCACCTTCTCAATGAGCACTTGGACTATCTTCTCTGTAACATGCCCTTCCAAACGTTGTTCTACTACTACAACCACTTGATCTAGTTGTGAGCCTTGTCCATCAATATCCTCTAAGATATTGTAAGCTTCATCCTGCACAGGTTGTAGCTTCTGCGTTACTTACATTACCTTACCCTGGAGGGATGTGATCTATTGTTGTACTACGCACTTCTCTTGGGATCTCTTCATTCTTTCCACTACTGTGAGCAATTTCATCTACACTTGCAATGAGAATGCTTGCTGTTTCACCTCTTGTAACCACGCTTCTAGCTTCCTTAGCTCTGGATCCTCGACGAGGCATTCATATGTCTAGGTTCTCTTATCACTTAACTTTTTACATTCTGAGGTGAGGGCTCTTATGATTTCAATTATTTTCTTAGTGGTATTCTCCCTCCTCCTGCGAGGTTCCAGTATGCGAAGTCTTCCATCTAATTTATGTAACTTCTTGTAGCTTTTCCAACTTAACCTTATTTTTATTGAGCTTCCTTGCCTTCTTCCCTATGATCTGGGTCTCTCTAACTATTTCTGGAATATTGTTTCCATTCTTATTCTTATCTTCCCCTATCACAATGGCTTCACATTGTTGAGGTGCCCTCAAAGGGTCTAAAGTTAATATCCCTTTTATTAACTCTTCCTGAGTGGACATACTTCTTTCTTGAATAGATAGGTTCTTCAAACCTTCTTGCATTCTTTCAACTTTGATAGCTAATTCTCTTGCTTTCTGTCCCTCCTGCATTGTTGCTTGCTCTGTTGCTTCGACTTATCCTCTCGTTATTCTATTAGTCAATCTATTTTCTTAGCTATGAAATCCCTTAATTCTTTCTTTTTCTTTTCTGTAGCTTCTTCCTCTGATTTCCTTCTGATCTGATCCTTCTCAATCCAAGTCTTACCTAACAATAGTGGGAAAGGGGTGTTGTCTCCAACAAACCTAATGACTTCAAATTCTTCTTTAGTTGATGTTCCATGAACAATAATAGGTACATTAGTAACTCTTCCAAATAAGGTTATCATCTTTCCCTTAAACAAGCCTATCCTTCCCAACAAAGGTACCACAATAGGCTTTCCCAAAATTTCCCAAGTTTCTTCTATCACAATATTCATTAGTGTTTCTTCATCCAAGACACAGTCTATGTCGAAGTCTTCTATTCTTGCACTTATGCACTATTTTGCTTTCAGGATTTCTGGTAGACTAACATCTTTATGAACATCCATCGTTTCTTTCAACTGTAATAACATAGTCTGAAATTCCTATGAACTTTTCTCTTTATGAATTTCTAACATGCCCTTGGTATCTTGACTTTCTTCATAGTTTTATTGTCTCATGTTCATCCCTTCAACTTGAGCAATAATCCTTGGAAAATCCTCAACCTCATGATCAATAGCCTTACAACAAAGACAAACAAGGCCTACCTCAAGACATTCCTTAGCAAGATGTCCCGACCTTCTGCAATTATAACACAATGTCAATCCTCTTTTTCTTTTAAATGTACCCCAACCTCTTCTGTACTGTGCACTTCCCCTCAAATCATAGTGTTGAACCTGCAATCTGCAAAAGCAAATTCTAGGTTCCTGCATCCACTTATTAGTCCAAAAAATATTTCTATGCATAGGAATAACATATATTTCTTCATTTTCATTAAATTTACTCAAATCAACTCTTTCTTTCAACTGTGCTCTAGCCTTCAGACTAGGACACAATCTATTAAAAATACTTAGGTTCATGCTTTCGAAACATAAATTTTCACTTATCTTTCTCTTGCCAAAGCACAAAGATTTACCTCTTTTCTTCAGATCAGATTACTCTCTTGGAAAAACGCTTCGCAAGTCAAGTAGAGTACTGTGCACTTCAGCAAAAGATCTACACACAAAGATTCTCTTTTTCTTTACTTCAGTTCCCAACAATCACAGTTTCAGGTCTCGACAATAGAACCATTTGTTGGAACAGGGACAGATCCAGGGTTCAACACTTAACAAAACACCAAAAAAACCCCGAATACTGGCCCTTTCGACAACACTTGTGAAGTAGGTGAAGTCTCACCCGAGGTAGAAGCAGGGGGGGTTACAAGATGCAGGTGTCTGTAACTAGGCTGGGACACATATCTGTGATAATAACACTTCGCAGGATATTTTATTAACACTTAGGAAGTGACATGCATTATTTTATTAACCCTATTAACATCGTAGAACATAATCAAATATAGATTGATGCAGTAACAACAAAATATTATGCACCTTAAACACTTATCACTTAGCACTGTGGATCATATATAGAATTTTAATACAAGAAAAGAATTTAAGAAACACATACATATCTATTACACATTTTAATCTAAGCACTAAGAAAAACATAAAAAATATAACATTGCACAAAGAAAACCATGAGACACTAGATATACGTGGTTCACCCCAATGTGGGGATACATCCACCAATCGATTCACCTCTTTATTATTCATCATAATCTTACATTCATTCACTCCTATGCACTAAGCCACATAGTAGAGATTCGCACCAGACAGGAGATATGTGCACTGAGCACCAGATCCTCCTTCCAAAACTAGGTCAAGGCACAGATCCAACCCTCTAACGAGCACAAAGCCTTAACGCACATAAATTCCTTTTCACAAAGCAACTCTGTTCACACAGAACTACATTCACTTCGCTAGATAACTACTTCTACAATACATTATTCTTTATTTATATTTTACAAACCATTACAATAAGGCCTAATCATGGGAAAACCCCATGGGCCGACATCCCATAAACCCGTTACAAAGAACCTAGAGGACACTTTACTGAGTCCACTTAACCCTCAAAATATGTGAGATCTGTGATCTCATCTTTTCATGGGTGCTCCTTCCTCGACCAATGTGTCGAAGTCCAAAAGTGGGTCAAAGATGATTGAAGTTTCCCCAAAACTTGGTTGAGAGCCAACACCTCACATTGTCCACACCATATTATGTGGTGACACTCTGGTCTTGATGTGGCACTATCCTAGCTTGCCATAGTGGAACTTTGATCCACGCAGGCATACATCCATCATAACTCGGGCCTTCTCCTAACACACTCTTCACTTACCTCCGACGAATATGGTATTGAGGAATTTCTCCCCTCAATACCATCCATTCATAGTTTGAGCAATTCATGCAGTATCGATGCATGCCAGATCTCGTGTCCTACGGTTGGGATCCATTCGAAACCTAAGGTTTACCAATCCTACTAGACCCCACTCAAATTTTCAACCCATTGAAGATTAACATGCGCCATCACACTGATGTTATTAGTCGGTATCAACTTGCCATGTCACCATAGGGTGCTTAGGCTTGCTTGACTAGAGAATCACATTTGTCCCTCTCCTATAGTCCAATTAAAATACATAATTAATATTTCATAGAATACCATTCTTTGGTAATTAATTACTTAAACCTCATTAAGGATAATTATTCTCTACAAACTAATTATCTAGTAATTAATTTTTTCTTAGCCTAATACTCCTGGCCTAGTAATTATTGAGGTTTTATTTTATCTTTCTCCCCCCTAGAAGTAGTTTAGCACTGATTCAATTAATTACTCATATGATAATTATGACTAATTATATCATAACACAATGAGACTAATTTCCCCATAACATACTTAAGTTGATTAACCTTAATTATGGTATATAATTCAATCCCTCCCCGACACAACTCCATGCTGAATTTTCCCATAATTTAACACACACACACACACACACACACACACACACACACACACATATATGTAGATTTATTTATTTAATGGGCAAAGGATTAACCATATTCAATTTAATATTTATTATTACCAACTTGTTCTTTTATTAATTATATTATTATATAATTCTATTTAATTATATTATAATATGATTAAACATATCAAAGGAGCACTTAGGATTATTAATACTTATTAATACCTAAACATCCATACTTCGACGATATTCCTCATCATGCTTTTATGAACCCAAATATTTCGAATGCCGGAGTTGAGAGGGTCCCACTCATGTCGTAGAGTGCCACACATATAATTATTTATATTAATTTATAATACAATTAATCAATTTAAAAGTTTACATCAATATTTGTGCAACCATTGGAGTAGAAAAGGGTAGGTTTAGGCCTTCGACCCTTCATTGCTTGTTCCTTCCATTACCCCAAACATCCCAGAGTCCCAAATTCTCGAATTCCTGGAGCTCCAGAGTCTCGAACTCCTGAAGGGTCCACACTTACACATGACTTCGCATTAAATAATAAATTGAAAAGGGAAATATGGTTTGTACTTTGTCACGTACGAATATCATAATAATTCAATTAATATATACTATATTAAACCTTTTTGGAAAATTGCGTCCAGGCCTATAAAATTTCAAATATTATATTAATATTTGAAATGAGAGAGAGAGAGATCTCCAGGTCAATATCCTTCGTCTCTCCAACACATCCTTTATACCCAAATATCTTGGAGCCCTAGATTACCAAAGCCCCGAAGTGGCCCCACTTACACACCTTTCCACATTATTTAATATTTAAAAAGAGTTGGCTTCATTCACATGTAACCATTTTAATAAACCTTAATATAATATAATATATTATATTATATCCCTCAAAATTTATGCCTAGGTTTTAAAATTCTCTAATAAATATTTTAATATTGGAAGGAGAGAGATAGAGTTCTCCAGGTCAATCTCCTTCGACTCTTCCACACAACTCTTCATTCTCAATTAACTCGGATTTCTGGAGTCCCGAAGGGGACCCACTTGTAATTACATTGTGTTTTAAATACAATGAAATATTTTTGGATTATAACATAATATATTGTATTAAGGGAATATTATGACAAATTACATTAATTGATCATTTTACGTACCATACAATATAATTAATTATATTTCTTATCTTTACAACCTTGCGCAGGGAAGGATAGGGTTCGTGCATTCGACGACTTTGTCTCGTGAGTTCCATCACTTCAAACACCCTAGAGCCCCGAATTCCCGAAGTCTAGAAGACCACGAGATGGTTAAGGTGTTTGGTCACATGTTATTCCTTGGTGTGCTCTGGCATTATAATAATAATGAAATATATTATTTTGGTCTCAGGTCTTTCACGCTCCACGGACCTTAGCCTTCACTTTCAAAATATAATATATATATATATATATATATATATATATATATATATATATATATATATATATATATATTTGTGCACAAGTTTATTACATGGAGAGTTTAAATGAAATTATTTTCTCCTATAGGAAAATAAGAAAAGGAAAAATATAAATTTCTAGTCTTTGCAAATGAATTTAATAAAAGTTTATATTCTAAGGAAATTTATCCNTATATATATATATATATATATATATATATATATATATATATATATATATATATTCGTGCACAATTTTATTACATGGAGAGTTTAAATGAAATTATTTTCTCCTATAGGAAAATAAGAAAAGGAAAAATATAAATTTCTAGTCTTTGCAAATGGATTTAATAAAAGTTTATATTCTAAGGAAATTTATCCATTCTGGAAATAAAAAATATAATTATAATATCTCCCTTTTCGTGGGTAAATGAGTAAATTTTATTTCCTTATTATTGTGCTTTACTACTCTTACTAAATTTAAGGAAATTGGTCCTAAGACAAAGATTTACCTCCACAGTAAATTTCGGTATTTCTACCAGGATTTACTGCCCACCAAAATTTAAGGGGATTCTTTCCAAATTTAGGAGATTTAACACAAGTTTAACATAAATGTTTATTTATGCCCCAAGTAGAATTTTGAGAATTTTTGTATTTTAATTCAATTAGAAAAATTTCATGTTTATTTCCTAATTATTTTTCCTCAATAATCATTTATAAGGACTTTTAATGTTTTTCCATATTTGGGGTTATTTCCTAAAGTCCACACAGATATGATATCCTCTAATATTTCTAGCATAGGATTTGAGGACATACTAAAATAGAACACTATTATGCACAAAAATCACTCTCTTCTTTCAACTGTTTTATAGAGATTTTTAACTGTTTAGTCACCATTTTGCAAGCATGCAATAAACTGTACAACATAGTCAACCACAACATCCACTCCCAGAAATATTATTTTAGCACACATATAGTCGAGAGATAAGGAATCAAATTAGAAGAGATTCAACTAAGACATTCTCTTTATTTTACTTAAATATCTCAAATCACGTTTGTCAGAAATTAAACCTACCCAGTTCTAAAATATAGTATAAAATTTTCTCTGATCTAAACACTACAGAGATTCAACCAAATACACTTATCTAGAAACCATATAGTCATGAAATTGCTGAAAGGGGTTCCATTTTCCACCCAACCGTAGGCACAAAAACTCCTGGGAATTTTTACCATTGGCCACCCCCTAGCTAGATCATGATGCTCAAAGATAGACTCTTCCTCTTGTTCAACAAGAACTAGGGACGAAGATCACTCTCCTCTTCCCACAAGAATTTAGCAGATTGTTTCTCTCTCCACTAGGAAAGGAGGTATGCAATGAGTGCTTTCTCAGTCACTCATCCTTTCTACAACCCCGTTTATAAACTTGTTTAGAAATGTTGCCCAAAAATTCTCAAGGAACATTTTCTAGGCCTAACTTGGAGATACACATGATCCCCTGCTTTGAACTCTCTAGGAGTCCTTTTTCTGTCTACATAGCTTTTATGTCTATACTGAGCTATTTTAAGATTCTATTTTATTTGAACTACTTGTTGTTCCATTTATTTTAGAATATCTGTCCATAGTGTAATTCTATCTACTGGGTTATTCTAGCTAATTGGAATATTGCATTGTCTACCATAGAGAGCCTCAAATGGGCTCATCTTCAATGACTCTTGATAGCCATTTTTGTAAGTAAACTCTACCAGTAGTAGATAGTATTCCCACTTCTTGGGATGATGCATCACATGCATCCTTAACATGTCCTCTAACACTTTTTTTACCCTCTCTGTCTTCCCATCAGTTTGAGGGTGATATGATGTACTAAATAACAATTTAGTTTCAAGACCAACAAATAGAGATTTCTAGAAATTTGAAGTAAATTTTGTATCTTTTGTTCTGATATGATTTCCTTAGGCATGCCATGTAGTCTAAATATTTCTTTCATGAAAATAATGGAAATATCTATTGCCTTGCAAGTTGACTTGATGGGGATAAAGTGAGCATCCTTGCTCAATTTTTCCACAACTACCATAATGGCTTCATTCTACTTGGTTGATTTGGGAAATCCTGTGATGAAATCCATAGATATGGTTTCCCATTTCTAGTTGGGAATTGGTAAGGGATGCAACAACCCTATTGGATGTCGGTGCTATGCATTAACCCATTGACCTTCTATACATTTAGCTAAGTAATCAACTATGTCCTTTTTCAGTTCGGGGCAATATAACAATTTCTTAGTGGCTATGATCATTTTCTGATAACCGAGATGACCAGTATACGATCTTTTATGTAGTTCATCCATTATGAACCTTTTCAAGTCATCAAAATTTGGAATATACAACCTACCTTTGTAAGTTAGCAGGCCATCATTCAACAATTGATATCCCTCATATTTGAGCCCTATGGCTCTTTCTCTAGGTATGATTTCATAGTTTTGAAAAATGCATCTGGTTCTTGTGCAATTTTGACTCTCTCCTTGATGTTTGGTTTACCGGTGCTTACAAATTCCAAGTGAATCACTTTCATACTTCTAATAAGGGAATCAACCACCCTATTTTATTTTCCTTTAATATGTTTTATTTCAAAATTAAACTTACTTAGGAGAGCCATCCACCTAACTTTTCTAGCATTGATTTTTGGTTGATCAAACAAATATCTCAATCCACTATGGTCTGTCATAAGTACAAATATTCTACCTAGGAGGTAATGCCTCCACATTTTTAAAGCATGTACTATGGAAGCCAATTTCAAATCGTGGGTCACATAATTGATTTCATGCTCATTCAATTTTATGGATTCATAGAAAATCACATGTCCTTCTTGCATAAGGACTCCTCTGATTCCTTCCTTGTAGGCATATGTACACACAAGTAAGTCCTTGTTTGGGTCTGCAATATTCAACACATGTGCATTGGTTAGAATTTATTTCAGCTACTGGAATATCTCTTCACATTCTGATGTCCAAATGAATTTATCTCCCTTTTTCTGAAGGGAGGTGATTGGGAAAGCAATCTTGGAAAATCCCTTTATGAACCTTCTACAATATCCTACTAGGCCCATAAAGGATCTAATATCATAAACATATTTTGGGGTAGGCCAATCCATAATGGATTTGATCTTTTTAGGATCAACTTCCACTCCTTCTTCAGAGATAACATGACCTAAATAATGGACTTGTTTTTGGAAAAAGTCACACTTACTAAAATTTGCATAGAACCGATGTTCTCTTAGCACTTGAAGCAATAACTTGAGATGTTCTTCATGCTCTTCCATATTCTTAGAATAGATTAGGATATGATCAATGAAAACCAATACAAATCTATCCAAGAACTTACTGAGTACATTAATCATTAAGCACATAAAAGTGGTTGGTGCATTGGTAAGCCCAAATGGCACCACCACAAATTCATATTGCCCATATATTGTCCTAAAGGTTGTTTTGTGGATTTCTTCATCCTTAATTCAGACTTGATGGTATCCAGACCTCAATTCAATCTTGGAGAAAATTGTAGCACCCCTTAATTGGTCAAACAAGTCATCGATCATTGGCAAGGGATACTTATTCTTAATGGTCATATTATTGAGTTGTCTATAATCTATGCACAACCTGAGTGTGCCATCTTTATTCTTCACAAACAAATTTGGTTCTATGCAAGGAGACACACTAGGTTGAATGTAAAATTTGTCCAACATCAAATTTAGCTGTAGTTTGAGCTCAACTATCTCTTACGTACTCATTCTATAGGGTTCTCTAGACATTGGCACCGCTCCAGGTACAAGTTCTATTGAAAAAATCAATATCTCTTCTTGGAGGTAGACCTGGTACCTATTCTGGAAACACATTATTATACTCTCTTAATATAGGATGGTCCTCTATGCTTGTTTTATTTTCCTCAACAGAGGTCAACACTTGTATTACATACAAAGGACATCCTTTTTTGCAACATTTCTTCACTTTAAGGGTTGATATTTGTCTCACTAAGACAAGCTTCTGAATTCTTTGTAGGATTATTTTCCTCCCTTCTTCTTCTTCACACTCCAAAGTTTTATTATAACAACCTAACTTGGCTTTATGGGAAGTTAACCAGTGCATGCTAATAAACATGTAATAATATCCTAAAGGGAGCATGTTTAGGGTTTCCTCGATGGGTAATCCATTCATAATGAATTGGCATGCTGGTATGACTTCTGTTACCGTTCTTTTTTTTCCAGTGGCTAGTTGTACCAACCATGATTCAACATGTTTTGTTTTCTTCAATTTACATTTCTCAATAGTTTGAGGGGAAACATAACTTAGATTAGGACCATGGTCAATTACAATGGAAATTAGATGGTTCATAATTATACCTTCCATCTCCACCACTGAAGCTTGGTGGTCATCGTCTCTAATATCTAGGGATGCATAAATTTGTGGCATGCTCCTAGCCACACCATTGACTATAGTAGCCTCCTAGATGTTGTAGGTCCTCCTATTGTCCTATTTCCTATGTGGGAAGTCCCTCAACATACGTTCTTCTTCACAACCCCAACATTTCAAGGGATATCTCTTTGTATTATCAATCTTACCTAGGGATGATCCAAAGGGTTTATTACCACTCCGAGATGGAAAATTCTGTTGATATCCAATTTTAGTAGTAAGGCTCATCTTAGAGCCTTTCCCATGATTCTTAAATATTGAGGATTTAAAACCCTTCTTATTGAATCCCAATTTACTTTTATTTTTCCAATCCTTATGAGGTTCTGCCTTATTCTTGAATTTCTCATAGCAATGCATTGCCTTTTGAATAATGTCTTATAAAGTCTTAGGTTCATCAAACTCAATTCTGTCCCAGAAGGGCTGAGGCAGTCCGCTAAAAAACCATTGCATATTTACCTTTTCATCCTTTATGTAGGGAACATACCTCATTAGGTCAAGAAATTTGTTGATATATTCATCTATTGTGAGTTTTCCTAGCTTGAATTCATAGAACTCCTTGGTCTTCCCATCATAGTATGTTTTAGACATATACTTCTTCTTGAAGTATTTCTCAAATTGTTTCCATGGCAAGTCCTTCTCATGGATTCCTTTCACATTCATAAGGTCCTCCCACCAAATGAAGGCCTTTCCATTCAAGTTGAAAATGGTTATTTGAGCCTTTAAGTCTTCAGAGTAGTCATGGATTATGAAGTACTTCTTCAAGCCAAGTAGCCAAACTTCTTCTTCTTCTCCCTGTTTTAATTTCTCCATTAAAAGTGGGTGGTTTGGATTTCTTAAAATATTCAGGGTCATAGATCTTGGAATGTTTCCTCTTCTATCTTATCCTCTGGGAATGTGAATTAGTCTCACTACTAGAAAATTCCTTAGAGTTGTTAGTTTCCTCACTAGAGGATTATTCTGTTGAATGTCTCTTGGATCCATGTTGGGCCTTCTTTGAGGTGGTCCTCCTTGTGCGGATTCTTTCAGGACGATGCTTTTGTATCTCAGGGGGAATTTTCGTTTTCTTAGTATGATGTCTATCCACATTACTGGTTTCTGGTCCTTGTTGCATATACCTTTGTATATCTGATAGGATTTTCAATAGGATAGCATTAATTTTAGTTTGTTTTCCTGTTCTTTTATCATCCTTTCATTGTTAGCCTTAAAACTTTGTAATTCTTCCATGAGGCTTCTTACAGGTTCATCCAAATCTGGAGGGGATTCCATTGCCCTCCTCTTATCAGATTCTTCTTCTCTATTGTGGGATCTCTCCCCCAAATCATGGTGTGTCACCATTCTTTACACTGTATTTTTCCTTGATGTGCACTCACTGTTTGAGTGTTGATAAACCATTTTATGTTAGTTAATTATCTCCTAGTTTATGAACAACACATGAAATTTGTACAGTGAAGTCATCTTCATTATTTGGGGACATAATCAACATACATTCATATTTTAACATGTGTAAAAACAACATAAATTTTCCTTCCTCTCTTCAGTAATAGATTTTAAAGAATCTCTTATGAATGGGGTAAGATAGGGTGTTATGCCTTAAAAGTTCAGTAATAAAATTTTATTCGACTCGTTCATGAGCCCATGCAGGCCAAGTGTTGTTTACCACTTTGATACCACTATGTCACACACCTGAACCTTAAGTAACTTTTTAAGGGATGGGATATAAATATTTCAATTTTCTCAATCATCTCAAATCTTCTCTATCACTGCTCCATCGTCTTCTGCTTATCATGAGATTTCCAATGACGGTAATTTCACTCAGATCTGAGCTTTGGAACGAGGTTATGACCTTCCAAAATTCTCAGGTTTTCATAGGCCACACATTTATTACTTCCACATGGCCTCCTCGTGACTTCACATTGTCCACACCATCTGATGTGGCACTACCCTAGCCCGCCACAATGGAACTTCGATCCATGTAGGCCTGCATCCATCATAACTTGGGCCTTCTCCCAGCACACTCTTTGCTTACCTCTGACGAATATGGTATCGAGGAATATCCCTCATCAATACCATCCATTTAGAGTTGCAGAAATTCGTGTAATATTGATGCATGCCAGATCTCCCGACCTACGATTAGGATCCATTCAACACCTAAGGTTTAACAATCCTACAATACCCCACTCAACTCATCAACCCATTGAATATAACTTGCGCCATCAAACTGATGTTCTTAGTCGACATCAACTCGCCATGTCACCATAGGGTGATTTGGCTTTCTCGACTAGAGAATGACATTTGTCCCTCTCCTATAGTCCAATTAAAATACTTAATTAATATTTCATAGAATACCATTCTTTAGTAATTAATTACTTAAACCTCATTAAGGATAATTATCCTCCACAAACTAATTATCTGGTAATTAATTTTTGCTTAGACTAATACTCCTGGCCCATTAATTACTGAGGTTTTACTTCATCTTTCTCCCCCTTAGAAGTATTTTAACGCTAATTCAATTAATTACTTGTATGATAATTATGAGTAATTATATCATAACACAATGAGGCCAATTTCTCCATAACATACTTAAGTTGATTAACCTTAATTAAGGTATATAATTCAATCCCTCCCCAACACGCAACTCCATGCTGAATTTTCCCGTAATTATATATATATA
>ML790978.1:232692-261689 GCA_009831015.1 Picea engelmannii
CTGAGAGGGGTGCTCATTTCCACCCAACCGTAGGCTCAACGACTCCCAACGGATTTACCACTAGCCACCCCCGAGCTGAGACCACGATGCTCTGAGACTGCGTCTCTCTGTCTGCCAGTGACCAGGAGCGAAGGTTGCAATCCCTCCTCTCTGTTATCACTCACTTTGCATAATCTAGAGTTCCCCTTGCGTCTGCCCTTTCCATCGTCTCTGCCATACGCCTTATCCTCTCGCGAGGTTGCGTGTGGCACGATTACCCTCGCACCGATCAGGCCTGACGGCTCTACGGATGGGCGGTTCACCATCCCATCCCTCATCAAGCCATCCACCTACCAGCTTGCGAGGCATTGAATTTCAGGGCCATCGAGCCGCTTTTGGTTCTCCGGGCCAGTGGAATCCAAATACGGTATTTTAATTCTCGGTGGAAGTTAACGCCACCTTTTCAGGTGCCTTCTGCCGCCATCGTGGTCTCTTTTCTGCACATCCCCTCTCAGCAGTCCTGTAATAAATTCAGAATGTTATTCACATTCATTGACCTCTTTCTGTAGGTCCATTTACATCACATGTTCATATTTATGAGTTTGCCATAGTCCTCGGCCAGTCTAGTTATTTTTACAAATTGGGGGAAACAGGGTGTTACAGGGAACTTCTTGCAGGAGGACTAGTAAATGTGAGGTTCTTAAAACACTACCTAAAGTGAAATAAATTCGATCTAAGGTGAAGGCCCTAAGATTCAGAAGGGTGAATTTAGTTTGATTTCAGTTTAGCTTGCACATAAGTAAGTTTGAACATTTCAAGTTTTTGTGAGTATTTATATAAGTTCTCAGTCTTGTAATAATACCAATATATAAGGCACTAGTTTGTTGGTTCTTTGATACCTCACAGGGAGGATAGAATCCTCATTGGAGCCCATGTTATGGAGTGTTAGTTTACAAATTCAAAACAATGGTTTTGTTGATTCCGTATTATGGTCATGTATCGATTTCTCAAAAACAATGTGTCAAGGTCCTATGATCAATGTCCTATGACAATGTTTTTGAGTTCATTCACTCATGAGTCATGTTGGTCTAAATTGAGTCATGTCTAGAGGGTTAGAGTTTCATTCCAAGTCATAGTTAAAGTGGTCAGTCTTGTCCCAAGGTCAAGTCAATTGGTTACATGATCCTATGTCATCATTAGAGAGGGTGGGTTTTAAAATCACTGCACAATATCATAATAAGGTCATGTGAGCAGGTTTACATGTGTACCAAAAGTGTCATATCTTTCCCAATCCAGTTTGGTACCTTTTTGAAATGTGTAACGAATCAGTTTCAAATGCGCTCCAAAATATCCTAGCTTTCCACATCGATCAAACCATCATGTCAAATCACTTTAAATATTTCCATAACAGTCATGCAATCATCAGAATGAGTTCATGAAAGTTGGTACAGTTTTTGTAAATAAAGTTTTATAAGTCATGTGGAGTTTCCTCTTTTCAATTATTGAATTTCTAATTTTCTGCGAAACTGTGACAATCATTGTGAAACTCCTTACAATTGCTGCGAAATTATACGCACTGTGAAATTGCTTGTTTGCTATGAAATTGTTGGATCAAATCAACCTGTTGCTAAATTCCTAAAATCCTAATTGATCATTAGACACCCTTGAAACTCCATTTTATACTACATTTTCCTTAAGTTCTAATACCCTAATTTCCTATCAAAGTTGTGCCATCTCATTCATTGCAAAATCCCCGCTGCTATATCCTTGTAACCCTATCTTCCAACTAATCCCTAATACACCAGGTTTTTCATTGCATACTTTCTAATATTTGATATCCTCTACACCCATCATCATTGCAATGATCTTCACAAACAAGCATGGAGAAAAAAAAGGAGAAGAATAAAGTACACAAGGGAGGCAACATAGTGAGATTCGAGCCCCAACGTTTGTAGTTACTGGATTCAAATCTTGTTTTCAAAGAATCCTTCCAGGAAATAGGATGCCTCACATTTTGTGGAAATCTACAGGGAGGACACATGGAGGTGGAAATTTTTTTTTACCTAAATTTTGAGGGGACCAAAACAAAGGTTGTATCATTAGAGATTCAAGTCACTAAATAAACAATTTCCTTAGCAACAAGGATACCCATGCGAGGTGAGAGGTGGTTCAAGGGAACACATCCAGATTCCTCCTATTGTAAATACTATTTCAAAGAATAATTTCAAAATGAGAACCTGTCAAAAGGAGTGCCTAGGAGTTACATGCTTGAACACCATGATAAGTTGCTAAGGGTAATACAAATATACTTCACATGTGAAGGGAATTTCAACAAGGTATACATGTACCATATCATATTTCTCATGCACTTTACAGGTAAGAAATCCCTAAATCTCCCACATTATCTTTGTATAAGTCCGTGGAAAATGGATGATAAGGTAGAAGCTAATTCTAATCAAGTTGAGCCCCGTGTTTTCCAATTCAGTCTCATTAAACTGTTGGTCCTTGAAGAACTTAAGAAAACAAAGAGAGAATGGATTTATTTTTTGGCTGCATCAACATTTTTTTTCTGAAACTATTAATTCCCCACCATCCAAAGGCACTACTCCTTCTACAAGTACTAAAGCAGTCTCTAGTAGTTTGAAAAGGAAAATATGAGATAAAAAAGAAAATCCCATTGTGACCGAAACCCCTTAGACTGCAACTGAGATCTCTTTTAGCAAAGGATCCATAAAAGGGGAAAAAATCCATTTCAAGTTGTTGAAACAATTGTATACATTGATAAGACCCCATACAGTAAAAGAAGCAATCTAAAAGGTAAAAATATACTTTTCCCTCTCGAAGAAGTAAAAGTGACAAAACCCAAGAAACCATTCACCAGGTCTGCAACAAAGAAACAAGATATTGTAGATGAAAATATTGTAGATGAAGATCCTGTAGAGGAAATTACTACAGATTAAACATTTCCCTATCTTGAAGTTAAGGATGTTGTAGAATATAAACATCCATTAGGCAAGAAAATGAGGTTTAGTCCAGAAATACTTAACAAAGAAAAGTGTGACAGGCCTGTAACTAGATCATCAAGAAGAAAGAAGATCCAAATTGAGGAAACAAAATATGAGACACCTATTCATTGAGATGTTGAGGAAGTGGTTGAAGTTCAGTCTCCTCCAAAAAAAGAAGACATGACAACTAAAATATTAAAGAAACAATTGAAGGAGGTTGAGGATAAAATTGTAAAATTAAGGGAAGAAAACATGCATATGAAAGAGAGGATAGCAAAACACTTGGACCTGTGTGAAGAAGCTTTGGAAAATGGAAAAATAATGGTCAAGAGGTATCTACCCCTACACAAACAAGTGAAAAATTTATACAAGCAAAATAGGCTATTGAGGACAAAGGACAGACTGATAAAGGAATAAATGGAAAAAAGGAACCTGAACTTGTTGGCCCAAGTTGCAATGGAATAATTTGATAACACTTAGGATAATTCATGCTATTTTTTTTGTGAAGTTATCTATGGTTTTAGATCAATTCTGAAGTATTATTCAACACCAACAAATGAAAAACATATATTTCTTAGAAACTCTTGCTGTGAAACTACTAAAACAAAGATTTCACAGCAAAATTTTCTAGTTGTTGCGAAATCACCAGTCAACATGTAAACGAGTATTTTTAGCTTCCAGATGGGGTGAGTTCAATATGAAAACATCCGATTTGGGTAATGAAACCATTTTTCCATCGAATATATGTAACAAAAATGTATTAGGGTGTATAAGTTAGTCAGAAATTGAAACCCTCAATTATAGGAACCCATGGCAATTTAGTAGGGAATTTGTTAATAAATTAGTTTATCAGTTGTAAATTCTTTTTGGGTAAGAAAACCTAAATATTTCAACTTCATGGAATCAATATGAAGTGTAATGATATTTATTGTAAGGAAAAATACAATAGAGGGGTTTGAGAGTTGAGTAAGAAGATTTTTAGTTTTGTAATAATTTCTGAATATTAATGAAAGGTTTGCATGCAAGTGTTTGAATCTTTTTCTCAGAGATTCCTTTGTTCAACTATTGTAGTCAATGCTTCTAGTATATGCTCTCTATTTATTTGTTTTCATTAACTGTATTCTTCTATGTTTGAATGAGAAACTGTTGAAGCATAAATCATTTTCATATGCTTTGTATTTATCTTGTTTCAAATATTCATTTTCAAACTGATAAGTTTATGTAGATTTCATGTAAGTTGGATGCTCTGTGTGAATTTGAATGTTTTCTTTTTCATCTATCCATATTTTGAGATTTTATGTCTAACAATAGTTGGCTATCTAGCCTCAGAGATTAAAATTTTTATGCCAAGTTCTGAAAACCTTGAATTAATTTCCCGTATGACTCGATGCCCAATAAATGTTCCTCTCATCCCTACAAACCATTTCATACTCATTTATTCTCATAGAACCTAGCCATTGTATTGATTGAAAAACTGATAGGAGAGATCCCTCTCTGGATTGGCAGAAGGCTATCTTCTAGTATAAAATTATGTTACTGGTTACCTATGATATTTTTTGTTACAACCAAGAAAATTTATAGAGTGATAATAGCCTCATTGACCAAAACCCTAGTGTCAGAGATACTCCAACAAATGTTTTTTTGGTAGACAAAATGATAGCGTAGGGGCCCCACTAGCTGAAACTAGGTGCTCAAAATCCAATGCAATTGACGGTTTGTGCATCCAAGTCTCGATTTGAGTTTTATCGTGAGTTGTAACTCACCTCCTCAAGCCATTTAGGGACAAGTGGCCAATTTTGTATGGGGGCATAAATTCAAAACCGAGCAACATAACAGACTTTTGTAAGATCCCGCAAGTCTATTTATCTACCTTACACCAATCTACTTCTGTAGCCACTTAAATTCATGCCTAATATCATTTTTCATGGATACAAACATCTATGATACTCTTTATTGAATTTACGGTCTTTATTATGTGTGACACAACTCAAATTTCTTTGTATGTTGAGTATGTACCAACATGTCCTCCATCAAAATGAAGGGACCTACAAGCTTGTACCACACTTGTTGACTCACCCTTGAGTCAATTCTGTCTTGTTTCCCCAAATGAAGTGCCCAACTCTGAGATAAACATTGAGATAAACATATCCTGGCCAATGAATCGACACCTAATCATGCACTTTACCAAAAAATATGATAGGTAAACTGAAGATAGGTTTAACCCACCATAAGAAACAATGAACATGTTGTTTATATGTACATACTATACCTAGTTTGGAGAGTGTAAGTTCCTCGAATTGTTATTTCCAATAGGAGAGACTAAGAGCCTTATTGATATTTCTTCATCATGCATCTATGTTACTGTTTTTATCTAAATTGATAACCTAGGGTTTTTAATGTTACTACCCATTTTTCTAATGGTTGTAGCACAACTACCAGGTTTAACAACATTTCATCCGTACAAGATGGTTTCCTAGTTCCTTGATAGACGTCTCAAAATTGAGCATATTCTAAGTATTTCATGATGGCTCTCCCATGAAATTCTAAATATTTCATAATCCATGATGCAACATCTAAGGATGCCATATACCATGAGCTTGTACAAATTACCTATTTATCTAATAGTTGGTCACACAGAAAACCAATTGTTTCTTATATGTTGTCAAGTACCCTTGTGGCACAACACCTATGGTGAGAAAAATAATTATGTCATTGAAATAATTTGGTACTATGTCATGTCACCAGACATGTGCTATGTCACATGTTCTCAAAGTTGAGACCCTATGAGATAAACCCATTTCATTATATATTGACTACCAAGGACATTTGGCAGGAAGTGCAGACTTCGTGCAATATCAACACCATCAACACATACATAGATGACTTCTTCCTCTTTCTAAAGAAGAAGAAAAGTGAAGAAAATGATGAATTTCAAAGGGTTCTCATCATGGTCCATGACCCACTACTCCTCTAGACCTTTATTTCAAAAAATAAACACAAAGACTTGATAGAAGGAAACTCACCAAGTCATGCAATTGGGGTGGGCTCATTATATATAGCCATGACGCCCACCAAGTTGGCATTCCAAATTCCCAATATCATCATATTGAAAAAATGAGCTGGATAGGTGATGAAGTGGTATAAGGCCCCCTCCCCAAGAAGCCACAAACCATTCCATAAAACATTTTTCCCCACCCAAGCATAGAAGAACAAGTGATTCCCTCAACAAAAATAAGACATGGTTGACCTCACACAAGAGGACCAACCCCAATCACTGATGGACATTACATCCTTGGGGGATAAAAACCTAACAGAGAAACATTTTTGAGTCCTGTGAGATGATGCAAGCTTGTTTAGGAATGGAATAGGTGACCACATTGTCCATCCACTCCCGAGGCATGATTTTATAAATTGGACCCCTTAATCCAAATTTTTCATTGCTTCAAATTGGGAAAAACACTATTTCTCGAAATCAATGAGTAAAGAAACTTTCGAGGCATGGCACCTGGGAGTGAGGGGTTCTCTATCTGAAATACTATTCCATTAATATATTATAGTCAATGGTTCCTCAATCCGAGTCTCAATTTTCATTTTATTCCCAGTTGCAAGTTGCATCCCAAACCATTTCAGGGACTCTTGTCCAATTCCTCCTGAATGCATAAACAACTAACAGAGAAACATTTTTGAGTTTCATGAGATGCTGCAAGATTGTTTAGGCATGGAATAGGTGACCACAATGTCCATCCTCTCCTGAGGTATGGCTTCATAAATTGGACCCCTAAATCCAAATGTTTCATTGCTTCTTACTAAGAAAAAACCTAATTCTAAAAATCGATGAAAAAACAACTTCTGAGGCATGGGACCTAGGAGTGAGGGGTAATATAGCTGAAATCCTATGCCATGAATCCAATGGAGATGATTGTTCCTCAATCCGAGTCTCAATTTGTTTTATATTCCCATTTGCAAGTTGCATCCCAAACCATTTCGAGGACTCTTGGTCAATACCTCCTTGGGGGATAAAAACCTAACAGAGCAACATTTTTTACTTCCGTGAGATAATGAAATCTTGTTTAAGAATGGTATAGGTGACCACATTTTCCATCCTCTCTCGAGGCATGATTTCATAAATTGGACCCCTTAATCCAAATGCTGCATTGCTTCAAATTGAGCAAAACACTAGTTCTCAAAATCAACGAGTAAATCAAATTTTGAGGCATGGAACCTCAGAATGAGGGGTGATCTAGATTAAATCCTATCCCAGTAATCCACCAAAGTCGAAGGTTCCTCAATACGAGTCTCGGTTTTTATTTTATTCCTAGTTGCAAGTTGCATCCCAAACCATTTCAGGGACCCTTGGCCAATTCCTCCTTAGGGAATAAAAACCTAACATAGGAGCATTTTTGAGTTCCATGAGATGATAAAAGATTTTTTAGGCATGGACTAGGTGACCACATTGTCCATCCACTCCCGAGGCACGGTTTCATAAATTGGACCCCTAAATCCAAATGTTGCATTGCTTCTTACTGAGAAAAACCCTAGTTCTCAAAATTGATGAAAAAAACAAGTTTTGTGGCATGGGACCCGAGAGAGAGGGGTGATCTAGCAGAAATCATATGTTAGGAATCCAACGAAGATGATGGTTCCTCAATCCAAGTCCCGATTTTCATTATATTCCCAGTTGCAATTCGCATCCCAAACCATTTCAAGGACTCTTGGACAATACCTCCTTGGGGGATACAAACCTAATGGAGAAACATTTTTGAGTTCCATGAGATGCTAAAATATTGTTTAGGAATGGAATAGGTTACCACATTGTCCATTCACTCCCTAGGCACAATTTCATAAATTGCACCCCTTAATCCAAATGTTGCATTGCTTCAAACTGAGAAAAACACTAGTTCTCGAAATAAATGAGTAAAGAAACTTTCGAGGCATGAAACTTGAGAGTGAGGGGTGCTCTAGCTGAAATGATCATAGTAATTCATTAGAGTCAATGGTTCCTCAATTCGAGTCTCAATTTTCATTTTATGCCCCGTTGCAAGTTGCATCCCAAACCATTTTAGGGACTCTTAGCCAATTCCTCCTCATGGCATAAAAACCTAACAGAGCATCATTTTTGAGTTCCGTGAGATGCTAGAAGATTTATTAGAAATGGATTAGGTGAATACATTGTCCATCCTCTCTCAAGACATTGTTTCAAAAATTGGACCCCTAAATCGAAATGGTGGATTGCTTCTTACTGAGAAAAACCCTAGTTCTCAAAATCGATGAAAACAACAACTTCTGAGGCATGGGACCCATGAGTGAGGGGTTATCTAGCTATAATCCTATGCCATGAATCTATCAGAGACAAAAGTTTCTTAATTTGAGTCTCAATTTTTGTTATATTCCCAGTTGCAAGTCACATCCCAAACCATTTTGGGTAGTCTTGGCCAATACCTCCTTGGGGGATAAAAACCTAACAAAGATTTTTTTTTGAGTTTCGTAAGATGGCGCAGGATTGTTTAGGAATGGAATAGGTGACCACATTGTCCATCCGATTATGAGGAATTGTTTCATAAATTGGACCCCTTAATCCAAATGCTACATTGCTTCAAACTGAGCAAAACACTAGTTCTCGAAATCAATGAGTAAAGAAACTTTTGAGGAATGGAACCCACGAGTGAGGGGTTCTCTAGCTGAAATCCTATCCCAGTAATGCATTGGAGTTGACAGTTCCTCAATCCAAGTCTCATTTTTCATTTTATTCCTAGTTGTAAGTCACATCCCAAATCATTTCAGGGACTCTTGGCCAATTCCTCCTCAGGGAATAAAAAGCTAACAGAGCACCATTTTTGAGTTCCATTGGATGATGAAAGATTTATTAGGCATGGAATAAGTGACCACATTTTCCATCAGTTTTCGATGCATGGTTTCATATATTGTACCCTAAATCCAAATGTTGCATTGCTTCTTACTGAGAAAAACCCTAGTTCTCAAAATCAATGAAAAAACAACTTTTGAGGCATGGGACTTGAAAGTGAGGGGTGCTCTAGCTGAAATCCTATGCCAGGAATCCAACATAGATGATGGTTCCTCAATCATATTATTTGTTTTTTTTATATGCCCAGTTGCAAGTCGCATCCCAAACCATTTTAGGGACTCTTGGCTAATAACTCCTTGGGGGATAAGAACCTAACATAGCAACATTTTTGAGTTCCATGAGACACTGCAAGATTGTTTACACATGGAACGGGTGACCACATTTTCCATTTACTCCTGAGGCATAGTTTCATAAATTGGACCCCTTAATCCAAATGTTGCATTGCTTCAAACTGAGCAAAACATTAGTTCTAAAAATCAATGAGTAAAGCAAATTTTGAGGCATGCAACCAGTGATTGAGGGGTCCTCTAGCTGAAATCCTATCCCAATAATTCATTGGAGTCGATGGTTCCTCAATTCAAATCTCATTTTTTGTTTTATTCCCAATTGCAAGTCGCATCCCAAACCATTTCAATGGCTCTTGACCAATTCCTCCTCAAGGCATAAAAACCTAACGAAGCAACATTTTTGAGTTCTGTGAGATGCTACAATCTTGATTAGGCATGGATGAGGAGACCACATTGAAAATACACTTCCAAGGCATGGTATTGGACCCATAAATCCAAATATTCATTGCTTCTTATTGAGAAAAACCCTAGTTCTCAAAATTGATGAAAAAACAACTTATGAGGCATGGGACCTGAGAGTGAGGGGTGCTTTCGCTGAAATACTATGCCAGGAATCCAATGGAGATGATGATTCCTCAATATGAGTCTCATTTTTTGTTATATTCCCAGTTGCAATTCGCATCCCAAACCATTTCGGGGACTCTTGGCTAATACCTCTTTTGCGAATAAAAACCCAATAGAGCAACATTTTTGAGTTCCGTGATATGTTGCAATATTGTTTAGTTATGAACTAAGTGACCACATTTTCCATCCCCTCCCAAGGAATGGTTTCATAAATTGGACCCCTTAATCCAAATGCTGCATTGCTTCAAACTGAGCAAAACACTATTTCTTGAAATTAAAGTGTAAAGCAACTTTCGAGGCATGGCACCTGGGAATGTGGGGTGCTCTAGTGATGCAGACCCCTTCCCTCACACAGGGTCCGCATGACCTCTCGGTCTAGGATCGTTCAAATAATTATCCGAAATGGCTCTTTGGGCCTTTCTAAGCCCCCATTATTAAACAAAGGTCCTTAATTTTCCATGTGCAGGTCCATGAATGAACCCGTGAGCTCTTACTAAACCCCTTTTCCTTTGAAATCAATTTCGAGCCCCTAGCCCCTTTTCTATGGAAAACCCCTCACTTGACCGAGGGTTGTGACCAGGAACCAAGAACAATGCGCTATTTCAACGATCTACCTTTCTTATCCCTCAAATCCTTCAAAGGAACCTAATTTTTGAACTGTCGAAAAAACCATAGGCGAAAAGTTCAACGGTCCTCAAGCTCTGAAAGATGGATGGTCCAGATCTCTTTTCTTCAAGATTCGATGATTTATTTTTGTTGTCCACATGACACAACCCTTTTTATTTCCCAATGTTGAAATGATGAAATATTTCATCTAATTCAATCGGATGACTATCACTCCTACTTTCGATTTCCGACCTATGCGCATGCTTCGCACTTCAGGCTTCGACCCTTCAATTACTTAACACTTACAAATCCTCCAGACCGTCAAATTGGAAAAGTCCTGGACCACTGAATAGGGGATCGACGGTTCATGTTCCCTGCTAAGATCAATGACCTGCAATGCTTCGGTGCTTTGACTTTGGTGAAATTGAAGCACCAGACACAACAATCTCCCAGAGTGTCGAACCGACAAACCTCTGGAGGATCCAACGATTCATAATGCTCCGTCGATCTACGATGTAGATCTATTCCAGGCCTCTAGGCTTCAAAACTTTTCAAATCACAATACTTCCAATCTTCTTGAGTGCTAGACCTTTAGACTGAGAGACCTGGTGATGCATGTCCTTTGTGATGAACATCCTGGATTAAATACAACTTTCGGCCCTTTGGGAGTTCTCAACTCATACTTAACCTAACCCCTCCAGTGTGCTATACCTACAGATCTCCAGATATGCTGCCACGTGTCCCTCTCAACTGGACGACTGAGATATTCTTCACTCTTTGAAGCTTTGGGCCTTTTCAATGCATGACCCCAACAATCCTCTGAAGTGTTGGACCTCCAGACTTCTGGATCCACTGACACGCATCACGGATGATGGACGGTCTCGATTTTCTTTGAGTCCCCGTGAATTTGGGAACTTCGTCTCCTCTGTGGAACTATATGGAAAATATCCAGACTGCCAGAGTATGAAGAATGCTCAAGGTTAAACCCATGGAAACTCACCTGGATCCTACGGTTGTTGTTTCTCGCGCCCATATCTAATGGCCGAGATCTATTTTCCTCTTACATGCTCCTCCTTTGTTCTGGACTCTGATTTGACGGTCCATATTTATTTTGATAGTTGATCCAACGATACTTGTGGATTTCCTTTCGATGAAGGGTTTTCTCAAATTTTTGAAGGCTTAACCTTCGATGCTTCTCCTACAGGACTGTCTCCTTGGCCTCTACTCGTGTTGCACCTCTTGAGCTTGGAACTTGAAACAAGTTCACCTACGAATCCTTAATATTTTCAATAGTATGGAACTTGAACTGTTCTATCCAAATTATTTTCTTGTGCCCTCCTAGAACTTTGTGCTTGTTCTCCTAAGATTGACCAACACTGTAGAAGTGGATTGGATTTGTGCACTCCTTGCACTGCTTCACCTCCTGAAAATGGAAGTCTACAAGTTCACTTATGCACTCCTTGCACTCTTTGTGCAGAATTGCATAACTCCTTATGAGATTTATCTTTCAGTGTACCATCCTAGAAACCTTCTCACAGAACTCTGAAACAGATTTCTTGCACACTCCTTGCACCTTTTCAATGAACTCCTTGCAGAGCACTCAAAGTATTCAATAACTCTAGTAAATATTCTTTAGAATGTTCAAAAACTATGATGTGCACTCCTTGCACATTTATCCCTTCTGAGGTAAATGAATTAGTCTGGTGTTCCCACTTGGCATGCTCTTATTTGAATTTGAGACAGAGTTAAAACCACACTCCTTGATTTGGCTTAATAGAGTTTTCAATACTCTAGTGTGCACTCCTTGCACAATCCTAAGAGTCCATAACTACTCAGAATCTATGGATAGGGAATTCTATCTAGTTCCTGCAAATGTATCCTACTTGCACATATACATCATCCATAAATAAACATAGAAAACATTCAGAAAATGAACATTTACCCATTCACATAATACACATAGAAACCTCATATGCATGAAAAACTTCTTTTGTACTAATTCTAAATGCTCTGTATAATGTTTACAAGGCTAGATTGCAACTGAGTCTCAACTCTTCTCCTCTCCTCTCTTGAGATCTCTACATATCTCTCAACTACTCATTCATCAACACCTGAGTCATTCTAATTAATTTTGATACAAGCATTTTTACAAAAGAGGGGCTCCTCGAGCCTTCCCTCCAACTACCTATTGTCATTGAATTGCATTCAATTTACAATCAATGGACAATTATTATAAACCAGAACTAAGCCTATCTACCTGTCAACCATTAAAGGTGACTTCACATGAATCATGTACAAAGACACATGGCTCGAATTTACTTGAGCCTTACAACATTTTATTCCCTTTAATTACATAAAAAAATTGAATTTGGGTTAAAAATGAGACGATCGGTGCCTCTCTTTCCTTGGAACTTGTTCCTCCATGTGCGTTGATGCACTGACTCATTGATGCACTAGCCCATTTGTTGAGGTGTAGAGATTCTCTTGCATCATACTCCTGTATTGAAAAAAAACATGATCTCCTGCTCATATCTCCCCTACTGTTGAGGTTTAGATCCTCCAGGATCCCAAATTTCATTCTGGAGATATCCATCTTCTTCTCTGCTTTGTTGTTGCTGCTGTTGTCATTTTCCTATTGCTACATGATCTCCTCTGATCATCCTATATCTCTTGCTGGTTGCCTTCTCTATTTCTTCCAACATCAACCTCCTTATCTCTTCTATCACCCTGTCCAACTAGTCTACTGGTTGGCTCCTCCTTTGCAGTCTTCTTTGTTACAACTCCTCTTCATCAGTTTCCAACCTGACTTGTTGGATGCATTGGCTCTGCACCACTACCCTTTCCTCCAGGGATTCCATTACTTCACACAAATAATTGGGAGATCAATCTGATCTCCCATGCTTTTTTTTTGATCTCTCGTGGCATTGGCTTTCCACTCCACTGCAGGTCTAAATTATACAACCATGCGACTGAGATTCTTCTTAGATATCTCCCCTAACAATTTTGTTTCTGATAGTTTCTCTCCTTGTGTTGGTATGTTCTCCCTTGACCAATTTTAGGATAACCTTGGTCACGTTTGACCAATTTTGGGACTTCGATAGGCTGGTCGAAGGCGGAGCGAAAGGTGAAGCGAAGATCGTGGGATCTCATCCCCTTCTTAGGGAATTTTTGGGTTTAGGGTTTATGTAACGGGTATGGGATGTCGGCCCATGGGTTTACCCATGTTTAGGCCCTTTTGTAATGTATAAATAGAAAACTAGGTGATGTAAGTAGGAGAGACCTAGATGTGTAATGTGGTTGGTGAGATAAGTGCGAATAGTTGTGGATGCTTTGTGCATACTGTGTGTTAAGAACTTGCAGAGTTAAGTGCAAGTGATTGTAAGAAGCTAGTGTGTAGATTGTAAGAAGGCTTTGTGCTTAAACCTAGCTCAAGGAAGGAAGATCTGGCGAGGTGCACACAGATCTCCTGTCCTATGCAGAGTGGGTTCTTGTGGCTATATTCTTGTAGAATATTGAAAGAAGACAATAAAGAAGAGAAGCATTGGTGGACATAGCCCCACACTGGGG
Organism: Picea engelmannii; assembly: GCA_009831015.1. NCBI lineage: Eukaryota > Viridiplantae > Streptophyta > Pinopsida > Pinales > Pinaceae > Picea > Picea engelmannii. The sequence continues at coordinate 246,624 of ML790978.1, forward strand.
TGAACCACGTATATCCTCTATTGTGGTTTCTTTGTGCATTATAGTTGTTATGCTGTTGATGTGATTTATGCTTAGTGCAGTGATATATGCTATATGCATCTGATATGTAGCTTAGTTCTTAGTAATGTGAATGAATGCTAGATCTGATCTATTTCTATATGCTAAGTGCTTATATGTATTAGATCTTGTTGAATACTATGCTGCTCTGTAACTAGGGTTTCAACTGGTGATTTGAGTAAGGGTTAAATACTGATGGATGTTAACTGCTAAGTGCTCTATTAAGTGTTGTAATCACATATCTGTGTCCCAGCTAGTTTGTAGACACTCGAGTCCTGTAACCACCCCTACCTCTAACTCGGGTGAGACTTCATCTGCTTTGCAGATGTTGTCGAAAGGGATGATATTTAGGGTTTTGTTTGTTTACTGTTGAAGCATTGAACCCTGGGTCTTCCCCTGTGCCAACAAATGGTTCCGTTGTTGGGACCTGAAACTGTGATTGCTGGGAACTAAAGAAAATAAATCTTTGTGCGTAGATATGTTTCTTTAGTGTGCAATATTCTACTTGTCTGCGAAGCTCTGTGCTAAGAAAGGAATCATATCTGAAGAAAAGAGGTAAGATCTTAAAGCTTTGTGCTCTGAGAAAGGTAAGATAAGTGAAATTTTTTATTTCAAATTAATGGATCTAGGTATGTCTAATAGATTTTGTCCTAGTCTGAAAACTAGGGCACATCTAGAAGAAAGAAGAATGGATATGAGTAGATATGATAAGAATAGTGAAAGATATGTTATCCCTATGCATAAAAAGAATGTTTGGACTAACAAATGGATGCAGGATCCTAGAAAGAATTTTTGTAGGTTATTTACTGTGCTCCCAGTGCGTAGTATAGGAAAGGTTGGGGGTCATTTAAAATAAAGAGAGGATTAACTATTTGTTATAGTTGCATAAGACCAAGACATATTGTAAGGAATTCCCTGGTAGAGGTCCTAGTTGTATTTGCTGTAAAGCTACGGGCCATGGAGTTTTGGATTTCCCTAGAATGATTGCTAAAGTTGAAAATATGAATATGAGACAATAAAACCATGAGACAGGCCAAGAAACTAAGGATTTGATAGAACCCCAGAAATAATCAAAGATTGTATTATTACATATGAAAGAAACCCTGAATGATCATAAATATATCAACTTATCAGAGATCTTAAAAGAGAAGGAGTGCATAAAAACAAGAATAAGAGACTTCAACATAGACTGCGTTCTAGATGATGAAATGCAGGTGAATATCATGACAGAAAGAACTTGGGAAATTTTTGGAAAGCCTTCTATGGTTCCTTCATTAGGAGGAATATAATTATTTAGAGGAAAGCTGATAACCCTATGTGGACGACTTACCCAGAAATCTATGAGTGCTCATGGAACTTCGACATAAGAAGAATTTTAGATCGTTAAATTTGTTGAGAACAACACCCCATTTGCTATTTTTCTAGGAAAAACCTAGATTGAGAAAGATCAGATATAGAGGAAACAAGAAGAGGAGGATCTAGAACAGAAAAAACAATAACTAAGGGATTTCATGGCTAGGAGAATAACGCTCTTACTGGAAGAACAAGAGGACCATTCGAAGCTACGAAGGACCAAATATCTGGATGTCGAAGTTGAAAGAACACAATAATACTAGAAACACCTATATGTACAAGAGAGTAGAGAACCTACCCCAGAAAGAGAAGAAGTATTACCCTCGAACCCTATGAAAGGCCCTCCATAGTGCAAAGCTACTATGCCAAGAGTAGATAAGAACAATAATGGAAAGGGAAACCAGTGACTTAGATTACAGGAAAGAAAGCCAGAAAGCTCAGTAAGAATAAAGAAAATTTATAAAAGTTACAGGAAGTTATAGGGAGGACTTCACAGAAGGAAGGTTTGCAGAAATGGAAATTCACCGAGATATCAGAAAAATGTAGACTAGCACTCCACCACGATGAAGCAATATGACCGTTGGAGGTATCCCGACCATTAGCCCGATGCTCCAGAATGTCTCAAACCAAAATTATGGCCAGAAAGATCGCCATTAGACCATTGGGACCATGCCTGCCATAACATATGGAATTGCATTTATTGAGGCATTCCTACCCGTTGGAGGAGTCCATTACGACATTGTCTATTTATCTCGTCGAGCGTTGCACCGAGAACACTTTTTCCAATTGTGATTATTTGAGCCCATAGAGAACTAGTTTCTTTCGCACTGTACCTATTTGAGACCTCACCACCTGTTCTGTTACATTGAGTATTTGATCACCGACCTGAGATCCTTGATCTCAAGCATGCATGTTGGGTGATTTCAATGAAGTAGATAAATTGATCGAAGAGATCCTCATATACCTCATGGTTGAGAAGGTCATGTCCATAGGAGTCCAAGCCTCGTCGATGAGAGGAGTGCAAGCATCCCCGTCGACTACTTGTGGATATGGACCATCCCAAGCTACAACAGAGAAATGCACCAAGAATCATGATGACTTGGAGAATGCGAAGCTCATCCCTTCTATCCTTCCTGCTTATATCCCACCTCTGGCTGGCGTGATGAGCCATGACAGTGTCCCGCGGGACTTTGAATACACCTTAATTATTGTGTACCTCCCGAAGGGGATATGAGTAGTAGGACCACAGGTAGGACAAATCATGACGTTGAATATCAGTGACTTCAACTTGGGAGATCGCAAGAACCATGGAATTCTTTCCCCACACAAGTATTTAACTAGGACCAAGGGGAATAAGTTGAAAATCATCCCCCAACCATGGACTATGGGCATCGCGAGGTCCACTATCCTGAACGTGATGAAGATACCACACTTTGGAAGGCATCAGGAGGTTAACACATGCGTTAAAATTCTGTTGTCTTGTTTCCATGGCGGTTATCTATGGCTGAACAGACACATCACTGTAGATCTGGCATTGATCCATTGGATCATTGGATTAAGCATGCAAGGAACAAACCCACAAGAATTTTATCCATGGAACGCTGCAGATCGCACCCTAGCGCATAAAATTAAAGATACCTATGGCGATGTGGAAAAGGGGAAGAGAGGCTACAAGGTAGATTCCATTCAGAATGGCATAGTGCGCCTAGCCTTCCAGTTGATCGCTGGTAATCTAGTAAGGAAGAACATACCCACGTAGGTCACAGGGTTCATTATTGACCTCGTGGGAAAATGCGTGGAAGGGCTACAAATGAACTAGGCGAGCTACCTCGTCAACCAGTTAGAGAAAGACTAGAATGAAGTTTAGGAACAGGGATAAGAGTTCCACTTCAGTTGGTTGTTGATCCTTGTCGCTTTCATTGCTTGGGAAATGTCATAAGGTGTGACCTTCCCTGAGATTGAGCCATCGAAACCATTAGCTGCGAAGTTCACCATGCTTTGGTATTCGAGCAACATGGAGAAACAATGGCAGTCAAACATGGTGTTCCACACTTACTACCTGCACTTGAAGAGGGATATTGAGTCTTTCCCTCGAATGACGCCGAACACCTTGCACAGGTTCATACCATTTGTAAAGTTCCACGTAGATAGACATTTTATTTATATCACTGTGCGTGGAGATGAACACAAAGAAGAGATGTAGAGTTACTATAAACTCACAGAGGAGGACATGGAATCAATCACTAAGGAATGGCCTGCAGAGTTCCTTATACCATTCGACCAGGTAGAACTATCCGACCTCGACCTCATCGGAAGTCCTGTGGTTACTCACGAAGAGTATGATGCACCTAGAAGTAGCAGAAGGAAGAAAAAGGAAGAGGTACAGGACCTGAACAATGCATCAAAAGAGAATGCTTCAGACTCACCTAGATGGGGAGGTGATGATGAAGTAAACAAAGAAGAAGACAAGCATAAACAAGGCAAAGTAACATTGCCAAGGGACCCTATTGATGAAGCTGAGACCTCCAAGAAAATAAAGGTTTCCCCCACGAAACCTACATCGCGGAAGACATCCAAAGCTACTAAACCACATATGCAGACCGTGCTCATGATGGATGACCTAGATTTCATCATTGTCGCTATCTCAGATACCTCAGAAGACATATTACAACGCAATGAAGCCAGACAAGAGACCATGTATGAAATAATTGAAGAATAGCTGAAAGGGGTACAACAAGCCCTCTACTCTAGCCGTGTAGGGCCTACTATGCCCCCATCATCAGAAGGAACAAAGTTGGGAGATGAACCTACCTAGCTATGCCAAATAACAAATGCGACCAAAGCTCACCTTTGTCGTGTTTAGGAAGAAAAAGAGCAGGCCAAAAAGGCCTTAAAGAAAGAAAAAAAGGAAGACATAGAACAACGTTGGGTTGCGCAACAGGAAAACGACAACATCCAAGCCAAGTTTGCAGAGGATAGAGCGCAAATCCAGAAGGAGAAGGAACAACTGCTCACAGAGAAGATTGGATTTAAAGAAGTAGTCACTAGAGAACTTTTCTCTGTGATGGGATTATAACAGATGGAAGAATACCCAGTGGAAAGCCAAGTAGGGAAGCTTGTTGAAGCCATTTAGCAACTCCAATAGAGGATAGTAGAACTGGAGTTACAAGCAGTGCTAAGCACTCCACTGAAAGTGAGAGAACAGAGAGAAGAAACTTCCCGGAGCGTAGTCCAGAGAATCAAGGCATTGGTCTTAGAATGTAAACAACTCAACAGTTGAAGTGCACAGAATTACGAGCGCCTTGCAGAGGACCCTGAACTAAGGACATTGGAGTCATAGCTTCAGGAGGCCAAGTATCAAGAAAAAATAGTGCAAGTGTAGTTGAAACCACTACCAATAGTCGAGAGGATGAAATGATCCTAGGAACAATGTAGAGTCTAATAGAAAGTCCATGCCATACAAAGTAAGGTCATGGAAGTGACTCAGCGACTCCAACCAGTGCAGGATGTAGCTTGCATAATTTTTTAGGAGATTGAAGGACGAGGTTTAGAACTGGGACAAGTGGTCACCACAGTGGAACAATGCTTGGAAGGACCTGTGATGAAGAAGGTTATTCAAGAGTTCGCTGAGAAGGTGGCTCTAGAAAAGTAACAGGTCGAGGCAGCTTGAGGAATTTGATGCAAATTTACCCAGATCAGAGTGACTCGGGACGAGTCACAGGTGAGTGTTGGGGGCCTGTTGGCCCTTGACCAAGTTTTGGAGAAATTTGGTCACGTTTGACCAATTTTTGGACTTCGACAGGCTGGTCGAAGGCGGAGCGAAAGGAGAAGTGGAGATCATGGGATCTCGACCGCTTCTTAGGGCATTTTTGGGTTTAGGGTTTATGTAACGAGTATGCTTAGTGCAGTGTTATATGCTAGATGCATCTGATATAGTATCTTAGTGCTTAGTAATGTGAATGAATTATAGATATGATCTATTTTTATATGCTAAGTGCTTAGATGTATTAGTTCTTGTTAAATACCGCGCTGCTATGTAATTAGGCTTTCGACCTGCGATGTGAATAAGGGTTAAATACTGATGAATGTTAATTTCTAAGTGATCTATTAAGTGTTTTAATCATAGATATGTGTCCCAGCTAGTTTGTAGACACTTGATTCCTGAAACCACCCCTGCCTCTACCTCGGGTGAGACTTCATCTGCTTCATAGGTGTTGCCGAAAGGGTCGATAGTTAGGGTTTTGTTGGTGCACTGTTGAAGTGTTGAACCTTAGGTCTGCCCCTGTGCCAACATGGTACAAGTCCAGTTTCTTCTAGCTTCACCCCAGGTTGGGATTTTTCTCCACTCTTCAAAACTACATCCCTCTGGCAGTCTTCTTTTGTGCCTGGATTTCTCAATCAATCCTCTATCAACTTCAACTCTTGCTTCCACTGAGTGAGAATTGCATCTGAATGCTCCTCTTCTTCTTCCATCTCCTGGGCATATTTCATTGTCTGCTCCTTCTTCTCGTTGACAGTCTTGGCTGGATGTCTCTCCTATGCTGCACCTTCAACATGTGCACTAGCCTCTATTGGGATCGTTGGCAGGAATATTTGGATTCCTCCAATGATAGAAATGTTTCTTTGATCCTCCTCCTTTGTCAACACTACTTGCTAATATGAAATCTCTTCTAAGTTCTTGAGACTTTTAGATAGTCTCGTCTTCATTTATGTCAACACTCCTTGCTAATATGAACTCCTTTATGAGCTCTTGAGACTTTGAGATATTCTCACCTCATCCTCCTTTCCCACCTGGAAATTAGAGTTTTCTTACTTGACCTCCTGACAGTCTACGAGATATTTCACCGATATCTTCTCTTTTCCCTTCTAGAAATCAAAAAGTTCACTCCTTCCCTCCTGTCAGTCTACGAGATCTCTTCCTAATCTCTCTTAATTTACCTCTTTGAAATTTGAATCTTTATCTCTGCCCTCCTGGCAGTCTATGAGATCCTTAACTGATCTCATCTCATTTACCTCCTGGAAATATGCATTACCACCTCTTCCCACCTGGAAGTTTATGATATATTCAACTGATCTCTCCTCCTCATCACTGAGGTTCCTTCCAACCTTTGGTTCACAAATGTAAACCATCTCCTCCTTTGTGGAACTAAGGTTTTCAACATGCCTCAACCACCTCCTCAACATCTTATGTTGCCTCTTGGAAACCAACTGCTTTATAGGCCACCTCACCTTTCACTTCAAATTCCATTCATACCTCTAGCTTACTCTTGCTTATTGCTGCATCTTCATCATCAACCTTTCGAGCTCCTCTCAGATCTACTTGATCTATTTATTTCGTTTCTCTTTTCTCACCTGTTGGAGGTATTTTATATGACCCCACTTCTGGCTTTTAGTAGCCATCTTCCTTTAATGCCTTTAAGAATGCATCTGGTTCTTCTCTTCATCCCACCTAGCTGTCTGCTTCACCCACTCTGCAACTAAGAGAACCATTGGATTTCTCCTGCAACCCTCCTGGTTTTCTACTTTCTGTTGCACACTTGCAAACAGATCTTCACAGAGCATCAATACTTTGTTCTCTTCTCCATTTTTTGTTGTTTGCAAACAAAAATCAATCTCTGATACCACTTTCTTTTATTAGACCAAAACGTTCCTCCTATTTGCTACCTATAAACCAAATTAGTAGATCTGATACCACTTACTGTTTTCAGAAAAAAATTTCCTAGCTCGCCTTCTACCTGCAGACAAAATCAATCTATGATACCACTTGATGTAGACCCCCTTCCTCACCCAGGGTCAGCGTGACCTACCAGTCTAGGATTATTCAAATCAGGAGATGAATCGGCTCTTCGGGCCCCGCTAAGCCCCCATTATCAAACACATGTCCTTAATTTTCCATGTGTAGGTCCATGAATGAACCCGCGGGCTCTTACTAAGCCCCTTTTCCTTTGAAATCAATTTTGGGCCCCTAGCCCCTTTTCTATGGAAAACCCCTCACGTGACCGAGGGATGTGACCAAGCACCAAGAACAATGCACTATTTCACCGCTTGGGCTTCGACAATCTACCTTTCTTATCCCTCAAATCCTTCGAAGGCACCTAATTTGCAAACTGCTGAAAAGACCGTAGGCGACAAGATCAAAATTTCTCAAGCTCTGAAATATGGATGGTCCAGAGATCGTTTCTTCGGGCTTCAAATATTTCTTTTGGTCGTCCACACGACACAACCCTTTGTATTTCTCGATGCCGAAATGATGAAATATTTTTTCCAAGACAATCATACAACTAGAACTCCTCCTTCCGATCGATGACCTACGCGCGTGCTTCACACTTCAGGCTTCGACCCTTCCAATAATTAACACTTATGAATCCTCCAGACCATCGAGTAATGGATCAAAGGTTCCTGTTCCCTGCTAAGATCAACTACCTACAATGATTTGGCGCTCCATCTTCGGAGAATTTCGAAGCACCACATACAACAATCTCCTGTAGTGTCGAACTGGTGAACCTTCAGAGGATCCAACAGTTCACAATTCTCAGTTGATCTATGGTGTAGATATAATCCAGGCCTCTGGGCTCCAAAAATTTTCAAAGCACAACACTTCCAATCCTCCAGAGTGTTAGACCTATGGACGAAGAGATCTGGTGACGTGTGTCCTTTGTGATGAATGGCCTAGATTAACTCTAGCTCACGACCCTTTGGGATTTCTCATCTCATACTTAAACTAACCCCTCTGGAGTGCTATACCTCCAGATATCTAGATCTATTTCCACACGTACCTATCAAATGGACGATTGAGATATTCTTTACTCTTGGGAGATTCGTGCCTTTTCAATGCACGACCCCAACAATCCTTCAGAGTGCTGGACCTCCAGACTTTCGGATCCACTGACACATGTCCCAGATGATGGATAGTCCATATTTTCTTTGTGTCCCCACGACTTTGGGAACCTCGTCTCCTCTGTGGCACTATATGGAAAATCTCCAGACTTCAGGAGTATGAAGAATTCTCAAGTTTAAACCCAAGTAAACTCACCTGGATCTGACGGTTGTTATTTCTCGTGCCTTGATCTAATGGCCGATATATGTTCTACTCTTGCATGCTCCTCCTTTGTTCTGGACTCTGATCTGAATGTCCATATTTCTTCTGATAGATGATCTAATGACAGTTGTGGATTTCTCTTTTTTCTTGTCTGCGCTTTCCTTCCAATGAAGGGTTTCCTCAAATTTTCGAAGGCTTAACCTTCGATGCTTCTCCTGCAGGGTTGTCTCCTTGGCCTCTGTTCATGCTGCACCTCTTGAGCATAGAACTTGAATTTTTTTTACCTATGACTCCTTAAGCTTTTCAATAGTCTGGAACTTGGAATGTTCTCACCTACTGCACTCCTTGCAGGGCCTTGTGCGTACTTGTGCTATCTCACCTAAGATATGGATTTTCTAATACTTCAAAGGGTCTCAACCCTTTGTTCTCTCCAAATGATCTTTTTTGCCCTCCTGGCACTTTGTTCTCATTCTCCTAAGCTTGAACAACACTGTAGCAGTGGGTTGGCTTTGTGCACTCCTTGCACTACTTCACCTCCTGAAACCTAAACTCTACAAGTTCACTTGTGCACTCCTTGTGCTCTCTGTGCATAATTGCACTGCTCCTTCTAAGATTTATCTTCTGGTGTTCCCTCATGGCAACCTTCTCACAAAACTATGAAACATATTTCTCGCGCACTCCTTTCTCCTGCTAAATACGCTCCTTGTAGAGCCCTCAGAGTATTCAGTAACGCTGGTAAATCTTCTTCAGAGTGTCTGATAATGCTTTGTAATTTCCCAAGGTTCTGAAGGAAACCCAGAGGTAACCACAAAACCACTTTGGAAGCTGGGATCTAGCCCTACCAGGTTTAGAGAGGGATCTCTCTATATGATTTAGATATGTTCTTCTGAATAATATTAGGCTAGCTATTATGGTTCATGTTTTGGATTTTAGTATTTAATTGGGTTGAAACAAGGGAGATAAGCCATTGGGAAATAGATCCACTGGCTTAGTTCAATCAAGGAAGGTTCTATAGTAAACCTTACAGGGAAGGATATGCACCTTTATTGGATTCTTAAGGTTGATAAGTGATTTGAAAGAAAAGGTGAGGGTATCATATTATACTAGAGCAATTAAGAATTCTAGAAATAACCCTCAAGCATAAAACATTGAAATTATTCAAAGCCAGACTTAGAGTGTACATCAAAACGAATTATGTTCTTCAATTTTCTATTGCATAATTCAGAATGTATGGATAGCATAAGAATCACAGTGAAAACATAGATACAAATACATATGCACTTCACCAACATAAGTGACACAAGAATCTTGTAATTGTTGCAACTATATTACTGAAGTTTGATCAAAGGAGGCTTTGTGAGTTTCTTTACATCAACAAGTCTCTCTTTCCCACTAGTTTCCCCTCTTTTTTTCATTAAATTTACATGAATATATAGGAAATATCACCCCCCCAATCTTAGGAGGTTGAATCCAACCACCTGCCTCAAAATAGAAAGAGATACGCTGAAATTTTGAACTGTCTGCCATGAAAAATGGACCAAACTGCTCAAACATAGGTCTTCAATCATGATCTCATATCTCCCGGACCTTGATAGCTGTGTGAAAAATAGAGGATTTTTATGTATATTACCTTGTTCCGAGTAAAAACCTCTCTTAGTTTCTTGAAATTTATTTCCATTTACCTGAGATCTTCTTTACAAAAACAAGTCCAAAATAGGAAAATATGAAGCCCAAAAAATAGGGATGAAATATCCCATTGAATATCCCACTCCGTGATACTTGTAAGAAAACTGAAAGAGATTTTTGTTCTTGGGTCCGTTATGAAGAAAAACCTCTCTCGGATTTTTAAAATTCATCCATGTTTCCCTAGAAATTGATTCGGAAGTCGACTAGTCATTTGCTGCTAGGTTCTCTTCACATATAAAATTTGACTGCCATCTGTCCCTTTGAGATTTATTTCTGTCACAAAATATTTGGAAATAATAATAATAAAATTTCCAAATATTTTGATTAAATCCTTAAATGAATTTCATAATTTAGAATTTCAGTATATTCATTTAAATGATTTGATAAACTGTCTTGTTTTTCAAATCCATGGCTTGTTTTCCCTTCCCATGGATTAACAAAACCATGTGTTGTTTTGTCTGGTTGGTAAAGTATTTTCACTTTTCCCTTTTACCCATGCAAACTCATTTCACATCTGTAAATCTCTTTTTACTTTCACCATGTAAATTCTTTTTACTCGCACTTGTGAATCTTGTTTCACTTTCATCTGCAACTATAAATTTATTTCACCTTAGCCTCTTTTACCTCAGTCTCCCATCATAAAATGCATTTACATGCATCTCATTTGTTCTCACCCATACATTAGTTTCATAAACATATGATTGCAAAAAGTCTCCCTTTATTTTCTCTTGTAAATTCATTTTCTTGCACTGGTGAATTCATTTCCCCTGTAGCTGTAATTTTTTTTGGATTGTAACTGGTAAATATATTTCACTTGTGTTTGATTTATCTCCCTTATCCATATGTAGAATACATTTTTAATATATCATCCAAGATTTTTAATAACCCAATATCTAACTCTAGAAAATTCAATTAATCCACATAACCATTAACCTTCCCGACAATTATTATTAAATGTAAATAGGGAAAATGGATTTTGGAGTGGGGTCCGTAAAAAATGGGGATGTGGCACTTGTAAAATATGGTTAAAGTGAAAACCACTTTTCGGACCCCCCCCCTTTTGGTTAAGTGTCGGAGGGCATGGGGGGTCCGAAACATATATGCCATAGATTTTAATTTGTTCACTTTACATTTGGGAATTTTAATGCATTAAATGTGGGGTGGGGACATAAAGTAAAGTTGACTTTTGGTTTTGACTGGTGACTTGATGTATACAATTATGAAGTGGGAATTTAATGGATGAGGTAAGATAAAGTTTTATTTTATAAAATATTATTTTGCTTTAAATATTAAATCTAAATAATATTTAAATATAATGATTTTATATCCCAAATAAAAATAATTTTAATTTGAATAAAACTTTGATGAGGTCTATTGAAAATTGAGTATAAAAGCCAATATTTTTTCGAACTCTCAGAAATGAGCTTGAAACTCTGTATACCAAAATAAGCCTGTCCAAGGCATAAATGTTTCCAAAATTTATCATGTGCTAACATCGACTCCAATTGGGGATGCTTCCCCCCCTGTGGGGAAACAAAGAACCATAGATCTCTGAATTTGTAGACCAATGCCTTGATTATTTAGTAGTCATCACATTCATCAGTCTGCAACTTGTGACTTGTTCTAACCTTTATGACTGAAAACTTTCATACTAAACTCAAAACCATTGTGCAAACTGAAATTTGAAATATACGTTGAAAAAAAAGTTGTAATGCAATCTAAAACTAAACCTGAAAATAATGCTTAAAAGTATGCTTAGGGTATTGATATTATTTGCACACCCTACATACCCTACACTACTGAGAAACTGCTGAGTCAAATGACAGAAAAATGCCAATGAAACTAGTCAAGTAGTTGTTGAAATGAGTGGATTGCTTGACTGCTTGTCATCAAAATCAAAACTGGAATATGTAATGGAAACTAATGATGGATCGGGTCCTCCAGTAAAAATATGATTGAACAATTAAGATGAAAAGAACCTCCATATAGTTTTCTATAGGATCTGTTGTTCCAGAGTCTGTACCTAAGGCTTAGAAGGTACAGTGTCTAGGCATCCGAAAGTGAGTGAAGAGTAATAAGGAGGAGAGCATCAACCTTCGTGAAAGGAAACTAAGGCTGATTTCCAGGTTGTTGCTATCTAGCCTCCAACTGTTCCTGGATGTTTATATCTCGCTCTACCGCAACCCACGAACGCTCAAGTTCTACCCAGGTATTGGCTGTTTTAAGAATAGTATCAAAAAGTTTCAAAGCGATATGTGTTTGGTCCGATAAACCGGGGTCAATGTTAGGTTGTCTTACAATGGGGACAGTCATAAAGGAAACGTGAAAGTAAAGGAAAGTTTCAAAGTTTTAGATGCTGACTCAATTCGATCGTATAAAATAGAACTATCTTATTTAATGTTAAAGATAAATTACAAACCAAAGGTCCTTTCCCGTAACTATGTTATCTAATAAATAAGTGGTGTGTGTGAAAATGCGAGAAAAACGTAAAGCTGTTTATAATATGAGGCTCCTATCAAGGGAGAATCTCATCCTGTAAATAGAAGAAGAAAAAGGTGAGAAGAAATTTGACGAATGTATAAAATATGAAAATCTAATGAGTCCACAGGTCTTGTACCTGCTAATAGCCGATACAGAGGAAAAACTATAAACTATATAGACAATTAAAATTAATCACCACAGTAGAAGTTTTACTAAATTGCAGTGTAACATTCATCAAACATATATGTGCGAAATGAAATTGAACAAGAAATCAGAGGGGAAACAAACTCATAACATAGTCTTGACGGAATCAAGAGTCTTCGGATTGCTTTGTATTAATAATAAAAAAGGAGAGCCTCTATTACAATCGACCAAAATAGGTCCAGCCTCTTGTTCTTTCTTCAAAATGTATATTTATACAAATTTCTATAGTCTGGAATCTCAATCGTTCTAGAGGTTTTCGGTTACAACAAAGGAGATTAAACATTTCAGTTCTTTGTCTCTATCCTTATTTGGTACCAGAAACCTGCCTCTTCACATGCTCTGTGCAAATGACACACTTCTCCACCAGTTGGGATATCAACTTGGAAGGTTCTGCTTGATTATTGGCCTCGAAAGTGTAACAATCCTTCACCAATTGTGGAAACTTTCTCTCCACCTGTTGGTCTTTGGCACTGATAGAAAATAATTGTACACTCTGTTTAATTAGCCATTTATCTATTTGGACTATGTCCATCTGGGTTATTTGTGATATTTCATCCAATTCTCTTTCTTCATTTTCCTTGATCTTGAGCAGATGCTTGGCTGTACTGATCTGGCCCAGTGTTTCAATGTTTCTTTCATCATCGGAACCCAACCAACTTCCATCTATAAAATCGAAGGTTTCTTCACAAGATTTTCTTACCTCTCTATCTTGTTGTCTGCCTTCGGATATGTCACGCTCCCATTCTTTCAACACGATGTTACCTCGGGTCTGCTCCAATATAGAAAACCTGGAACTACTGCCTGTTTCCCTTCTCGTCGTGGCTATAATAGCCTCCTGGAAAGCAACTCGGGCTGCCCCAACGTCTTTTTCTCTAAGAGTGAGGTTTTCCAATACTCGATCAATGAGTTGGCAGTTGTTTTGAATCGTTTCTACCTTAGCAAGTAGACCTTGTTGAGTTGTCGACACTCTTTTTCTGATCTCTATAGCTTGGGATTGAAATATCCCGATATCGATTACTTGGCTTTCGACGAAGTCTAATTTGGATTGTAGATTCTCTATCAATTCTCCTTGCTGGCCTACCTGTGTCTGACTTGTCTGAGCCATCAACTATGCCTATTCGAGATCGGCTTTGAGTCACTCGATTTCCTTTTGATCAACTACTCTAGCTTGTTCCAAACCTGTATTCGCCTGATCTTTGGCAGCAGCCTCTGTTCTAGCTAGTTTAGCCTCTAATGTTTTGATCAAACGATTTTTTCACTTCAACTGGTCCTTTAGGGTCCCGACTGAATATTGGTTGGCTGTAGTGAAAGCCCCCAATGTTCTTGCTATTTGAGTCGCAAATTCCTCCTTTTTCATAGCTCTCCCATCAGTTAAAATTTTAAATTTCTTTGATACTGTACCTGCCTCTTGGTAAAGTTCTTGTTTTACGATATCCTTTCTCTTCTTATCGAAGAATAATTCATTCATAGGTAGCTCTTCCATTGTTACAGGAGTTAATTCTTCGCTGAAAACCCAACCTGCGTCTGGGACCCCCTTCGTGGACTGGAGAGGGGTAACATAAATGATGGGATTACCGACCTGCTTAGATGATTTCCCTGGAGTAACAAACGAGGTTGGCTCGCTTGGAGGTGTTGTTCTAGAGTTTGTGTTTTAAGGCTATAAAACACACCGTCTAGGCATCCAAAAATGATAAAATTTTTAAAACAAAGAAACAAAGAAAACTAGATCAGATTCAGTTTCTCAACTGTCTCTGTCTTGCCTCACGTTGTTCCTGAATGGCTATGTCACATTCGATTGCAGCCCACGATCTTTCTAACTCAGTCCTATTTGTTGCAGTTTGTAAGATAGTGTTAAATAGGTTTAATGCAATGCTAGTTTGATCTTGTAGACCAGGTTCTATGTTTGGTTGTCTACCGTTGGGGACTGTCATGGGTAATTAGATTTTATATGTTGATAAAGGAGGTTTTTAAATGATTTGTTACTTCATACTTTCGGAGAAGATGTTAAAGAAACAACTTTAAAACCTAAAACAGAAAAGTAAAGACACAATCAAGGCCGTTTCCTGGTTCGTGACAATTTTGAATTTGTAAACAGTGAAACATAACAGAAAGAAATATAAGGCTTTAGTCTGGAAAGAATCTTATATTTCCATTAACAATAATGAATGAGACAGAGGATTTCTAACAAAAGAAAATATTAAGGAACAGAAGGTTACAGGTCTTAAGATCACTGAAGCAATCTCAGA
>ML790978.1:304781-315824 GCA_009831015.1 Picea engelmannii
TCATCAAATAAAATATGGAAGTGGTTGTCATCCCAGAAATGACAACTATCCATATACCAATCAGCACAATCATCCTCAAAATCATACCAAGCATATATTTCTTGATTATATTCATACCTGATTCTCTCCATAATAAATCTCTCCTGTATGTTATTCAATGAATCTTGAATACTACGAAAACTATCATTGAGGCCATCTGTGATACTATTTGTGAGGTTGTCTGTGAGGCGATGTGTAAATGCATCCAATCTGTCATCCAATTGGGATTTGAATGATTCAAGAATTTCTTTCAAGGTTTGAGATGAAATAGCCATCTGAGCACCCTATGAACTCTTCGGTCCTACAGCCGTCACGAAAAACTCAAAAAAAATTGACTTAATAAGTTTCTGCAGAAAATCGCGGCTTTTTCTGGAAAAACCCTAAAAAACTGCTGAACTTAAAATGCTCATAACTTCACTTCCAGGACTCCGTTTCGGCTGATTTGTTTTTTGAAATTGGGTGAAATTGTGAGAGGAACTCAGATCTGTAACTTTCTTGGAAAAATTTGGCCTCCAACTGCTACAAAAATAAAAACAAATCGCGCCGCCGTCTGCAGAAAAAACCCTGAAAATTTGCAGATTTTAAAACCTCAATATCTTGACCTTCCGGACTCCGTTTCGAACGATATTTTTTTTAAAATTGGGTGTTTTTCTGAGAGGAACTCATATCTACAACCATTTTCTGAAAATTTGCACAAAAATGTATCAAAATTTCGAGAATGTCGCGGACCTCTTTTTTCTGCTCCGAAAAAAAATCTGCAAAAATAAAAAATAGTTGCCCACAACTCCGGCCAAGGAAAGTGCTTTGGTCTGAAAAATGCTGCAGTGCTGAAATCCCCAAATTCTGAACTAGAGAGTATTCACTTAGCAAAACGAATACAGATGCGGGTTAATATATCTCGCCGATTTAATTTGTTTATATTGCTGTTTATGTTCCCCAAGGGTTAGGTATTCCAGGGTTCTACAGACAAGGGTTTTCCCTGTGCTATAGCTCTCTGATATACGTGCAGGGTCAAACAGTAGTACTCGGCCCAATATCTCAAGGCACTGACTAAGGAGGATAGACCATACCCTTAGCCGTACTACCCTACTACCCAGGTACTAGAGAGTATCTTCCCGAGTGCTGTTCTCGGTGACACTATAGCAGTCCGGCGGCCGATAGGTTTATCTACAGAGGGCTTCAGGAAATCTAGGTCGGTCCGTACACAGGTGTTGTTTGATGTGCTACCACTCGAAGGGGTACCAACAAGGGTTACAAGGGTGGCCAACAAACGTGCGCTTAAGAACCACTTGTATTTCCTGCATGTATGAATCCCTCAACCGCAGGTTTATGCGCGTAACGATAGATCTCTGTGGCTTAAAGACGTCGGAATACGTATCTACCCTGAAAAGAAAATACCCACAATTTCTGCCAAGGAAAGTGCTCTGATACCAATTGTTAAGATCCAAATACCTTAATACAAAATATCACAATAGATCCAAAGATATCTGAATACAATCACCATACAAGATCTATGAAACCATATAGAAAACCACAACTTTATTATAGAAACCCTTGAGGTAGGGCAACACCATACAATGGATCCTATTATGGAAGGGATCCTCTCCTATTCACTTGCCTCTTAGAGGGGGCATCCTCCTATTGAGCTATCGCTCCACATACAATACTTCTCTTCATGTCTCATTACATTGGTTGAACCCCTTTATATAGTGCTACCATCACCTAAGAACATTCTAGAGGAGGAATCTTCTAGAAGTAGAACCTTCTAAGAAGCCCTCTTACATTTATTATATCTAACTACCATAGTGGGTCTTATTTAATAATATAGTGGACCTAGTCCACCTTACATTGAATGACCTCCACAATTATCACTATGGGCCCTCTAGGCCCCCCTACTACCTCTCTAGCTACCTTACAGATCTCATGATGACAGAAGAAGTGCCACATGGATATGTTCCAGTTTTTCCAACAATGATATACTCTATTATTCAGAGCTACATGAAGCCTTCACAATGTTCTAGATTAAAGTACATTTGAAATCAAGCATTACTTTATCCATGATGAAGTCTAGAAAGGAGAAAGTGGTTCTCCAATACATATCTCCACAGATGAGCAGATAAGAAAACATTTTGGTAAAGCTTCTATCCAAGATGAAAGAGTTTGCATACTCAAGCTGGAGTTCATGGAAATGACTTCCTTATTGAAAAAGGAAGAGATGACTCCCAGGTTGGGAGGGAGAATTGCAAATATTATTGAAGACATTCATTTTCAAGATTGAAAAATAGTCCATCTTGAATAGATGCTTTCCTGTTCAGAAAGTGGATTGAGATTTCTAACGGACAACGATTTCCCATTTTGGTTAACATGGGAAATGGTCCAGATTGCTGATGTATCATAGACAATGACTTCCCATTGTGGTTAAAATGGGGAGTGGTCTAGGGTAGTCTCTCTTCTTGAGGGTTACTCAAGAAGACTGGCCCACCTCGTCAGATAGAGATTTCTCATTGTGGTTAACATTAGGAATGGTCCGTTTTGGAGGTTGATATAGGACAGTCTTTTCCTCTTGTGGTTAATAAAGGAAATGGTCTGGACAGTCATTCCTTAGGGTTTATACATTCTCTCCAGGGTGCACTTTGGTTAGTGTAGGAGGAATGGCCCAGGGTGGGGAATGGTCCAGGATCAACAATCAAGGACATGCATTCCTTAGGGTTTATACATTCTCTCCAGGGTGCACTTTTATTAGTGTAGGAGGAATGGCCTAGGGTGAGGAATGGTCCAAGCTCAGAAATCAGAAAGAATCATTCTTCCTTGTTTAAGAATAATAGGGCACATAGCCGATTGTTGATGTTCTACACCGAGGGAATATATGCCTTCATATCTCACAAATGTGAGTGACAGATTGGCCCAGATGATTCAGTTTATATCATAACATTGTTTCTGTGCAGGTTGCCATCAGATGTTTGTTATGAAGACTGTATGACAGTAGATGTATACTACTATGGTGGATATGTTCCATTGTTCATGACTATATGTTGTTGATCGAGTACTTGTGTGTTACTTGGTGTGGTAGTGTACCACTGGATTGTAGTTATCTACTACTATGGATAGACACAATTGTGTTATATTTTGTTCTGATTTCCTTGAAGACTATCAACAGTTTATTGGAAATAGTTGTCATCTAGATGAATGATGAACAAATATTTTCTAGATAGAAAATGGTTCAAAACATTTACTCTTCTAGATTAGAAGAATGGCTCTTGTATCACTTTGTGGAGTGAGAAACATGTTTGACTACTCAGATAGAGTATGGTTTCAAGAGATGATGTAGCAGCTGATGATGATGGTGCTCATGATCTAGTCTATATAACTATGTTGATGCTACTGGGTGAATGGTATGTTTTTTGCTAAAGACCATTACCTGTAATACCTCCCTAGCTAGGAGGGAGTGTTGATATTATGGTATCTATGGGAGGTATTTACCTCCATGTGTACACCTGACAAGAATAGAATACTCCAGAAAGCAAGAAGAAACCCTAATGAGTTGGATAATAACCCTAGAAGACTTGTCGGATCAAGAGGATAATTTATATTAGGTTATTAGCCTCCGAGAGTAGAATTCGGACATAAATGATAATAATATATTGAACAGATGGGTACCCAGAAGGAGAAGTCGGCCCCGGTAAGTCTGCCAGAACCACTATAAATACAGGGTGCCAGTATCTCATTTGACACATCTCAGTAGTTGCAGAGAGCCAATTCTGCGCAGTGCAGTTGCAGTCTTATGCGCAGGTTTGGAGGAGAGCTTCTGGTGCAGTTGTTACAACTAGCAATTACGTTTTGTCTTGGAATATCTCTTGGCTAGTTTTTGGACTATCTGATCAGCTCTTTGTGATGCACTATCCTTGGGGAAAGGTGCGCTACCCTTTGTTTGGCTATCTAGCCTAGGGTTTTCTTCCGGAGTGATTCTTTGTCAAGGTTAAGGTGCTTGGAGGGTGGCTTTAGCCTATGTTTGGGTGACAAGGGTATTGTCAATGGTAAAATGAGCACACATCTTTCATATTCTAACAGGGGTTTCACTCCCTAGAAGTTGTAATTGTAAAAAATCTTGCAACAAGGGTACTATAGTTTTGGATTTAAACCCTCGATTGAGCAATGAAAGATTGATTGATGGATTTTAAAAATATTGACTGAGAGATTAAAGAGGATTTTCAAATACCTTGATCAAGGGTTAATTAAAACCTCTATTTAAGTCTTTGTGGTTTTAGAAAATATCTTGATCGAGCTATTGTTGTAAAAATTAAAAACCACAAAAGACAGTTCATGGCTTTGTTCACCACTTTTGTATAAAATAGGGAGTTTGATTGAGAGTTTGCTTAATCCAATGTGGCACCTCAATCAAGATTTTATTAAATCCATAAAAAACTATCAATTGAGGGTTTGGAAAAACCATTTTTTTAAGGTACCAAATGTGATATAATAGGCAGAAACAAGAATATTCAACATATATCAATTGAACAACAAAGTATTGAGAAGATCAACACCATAAATAATACCTTTATTCAAAGAAATCAATGTTCACTTGCCTCTTCGAGGGGTAAACCTCTTGTAGAGCATAAATCTATTACAATAATTCTCCAGACAAGATTTCTCATGCCTCCTACTCTTATTTATACTAATTCTATCTTCTACAGGACATTCGAGAGGAATATATTTCTAGAAGAGAAAGCTTTTATTAGGTCTTCTTACATTGACTTATTCACATTTATTAAATAAGCCTTATCAACTAATGTCATCTTTTATTACATGGAAAATATATCATTCTATCTACATGAGGGTTTAGGGAGGTTAGGTCCCTAACATGCCCACCCCCTTGAAAAAGATCCTTTTCCTCAAGGTTAAGATTAGGAAACAACTGTAGAATGGTAGTCGACTCCCAAGAGGCATCTTCTGGTGGAGTATTCTTCCATTAAAAAAAAAATTCATGGATGGTGCATTGATGGAGGAGATGCTCTCTTTGGTCCAACACGGCTAGTGGATTCTAGCAAATGGAACCTTCTTCATCCAACTCTAGTAGGATGGTATAGTTGTGACACTTGGTGCCAATCACTTTCTTCATGCACAAGACATGAAAAAATGATGTAGCTTGGAGTGATGGGGAAAAGCTAATTGATAGGACACAATCTCCACATTTTTGAGAATAGCATAAGGACCTTAAAATTTTGGGGTAAGTTTATGACACTATTGGGCTTTGAGTGAAGTCTACTTGTATGGTTGTAGACAGAGAAACACCTGGTCCCCTTCAACAAATTGAAGTTAAGAATGACCCTGATATGCATGCTGCTTCATGCAGTTTTGGGCCATGAACAAATTTCCTTTGCGAGTACAAAGAATGGTCATGCAGGATGTAATATTGCGGTCAACATCCTAAACCTTGGAGACACCTGACATGTATGGGATAATTGATGGTGTCTTTTGTCCGTAGAATGCTTCAAAAGGATTCAGCTAGGGGTAACTAATGAACCAAATGATGTTGTCTGTTGGATGAAAAAAAACTCAAATATGTTTCAAAACACTTGTTGACCGATTTTGGTTGGCCATCAGTTTGTGGATAATAGGATTTTTTGAGATGCAATTGGTTTCCCATGAGCTTGAATAATTCTTGCCAAAATTTGTTGGTAAAATTGGAATAACAGTAAAAAACAATAGAATGAAGTCCATGGGGTTTGAAGATATTATCCATAAACATTTGAGCCACTGTGGATGCTATGTACATGTGTTGAAGAGCACATAAATGACCATATTTTGGAAAGATGATCCACTACCACCATGATGAGTGACTTATTCCTTAATTTGGGTAAGCCAACAATGAAATCCATAAAAATATCCATCGAAATAGTAGGTGGAAGCATAAGCATTTGGATTGTAGTAGGAGGTTTGACAATCTCCCCATTATTGCATTGACATGTATCACATTGGGCCAAAAAGGTGTGGATGTTCTGTTTCATACCATCCCATAAGAAAGATAATTTGACTTGTTCATAAGTTTTGGTAAAACTTGAATGGACCATTGTAGGTGAAGCATTAAATTCAGACATCACCTTGGATTTAAGGGTTGGTTGTTTTCTTAAATATAAGTTACATTTATAGAGAAACTCTTCATTATGCCAAGGGTACCCTGGAGAACCTTGGGGATTCTGTTGAAGTTTTTAGATTAGGTTGGAAATTTTGGGGTCCTGCAACCATTCTTGGTGAACAACCTAAAGCGAGTCAACGACAATGAATGAAAGGGAAAAGATGGACCCTTCTTCTTAATATTTGCTCGAAAGAGCATCAACCACCACATTTTATTTTCCCTTGTTGTAAACAATCTCATAATCATATCCAAACAAATTGGTCACCCATTTTTATTGCGTCGAGGATGAAATTCATTGTTTTAGAAAGTACATAGCTTCAATTTTCTTAGGATCCACCCTTACACTATCCTTTCCAACAATATGACCTAGGTACTCAACTTCAGAGATGCCAAAAGCACATTTAGACTATTTGAGGAAAATTTTTTGCTTGTAGAGGAGATGGAAAGTTTGATCTACATGGGTGAGATGGAATGGAAATGTTTTACTATAGATGAGAATATAATCAAAGAAAACTAACACAAAGTGACGGAGGAAAGGATGAAATACATAATTCATGAGACTTTGAAAAGTGGAGGGGGAATTACATATACCAAAGGGCATGACCAAAAAATTAGAGTGGCCCTCATGAGTGCGAGATGCAGTCTTGGGGATGTCTTCCTGTTTCATACATATTTGGTGGTAGCCAGAATAGAGGTCAAGTTTGTTAAAGTATTTAGCCCCACTGATTTCATCCAGAAGGTCACCTATGGTGGGTATGTGAAAATTTTCCTTGATGGTAAGTTTGTTGAGGGCACAAAAATCAAGACACATGCGCCAAGTTCCTTCCTTATTGAGGACCATGATAAAATGGGAAGAATAGGGGCTGGTACTTGGATGGATAATACTTGTTTCAAACAATTCATGGACAATTTTCTCAATTTATTTATCTTTAGCAAAGGGATGATGATAAGGGTGAAAAAAGGGAGGAAGACTACCCGTCGGGTAGTACCCAAGATTAAAGGAATGTAATGTTCATGGTATCCGTGGGAGGGGGGAAGGCCCTGGGGAGTTTGGAAAATTGTGTGATGGAGGAAAAGGATATCTTGAAGTTCAGGGTGTACTGAGGGTGTCTCAACTGCTTGAATGGAATGGATTTGGGAAATGATGACAAAATGAACTTTTTTGAGTAACCTTTCCATGGGGTGGGAACTAGTGATATCTGGAGAACCTGTTGTAATGCCTTGGAATTTATAATGTTGGCCTTTCTGTGGGAATTGCATGGTTAAATTCTTAAAATCAATAGTTATGGGGCCAAGAGTGAGTAATAATTCAACACCAAGAACAATTTCAAAACCACCCATGTCAATAGAAAACATGTGACATTTCAAGTTATATTGACCAATTTGTAGGCACACATTTTCACAACGCCCCCCACATTTCATGGAACCACCATTGGAAATCACTATTTTAAAATTGTTGAAAACACGTATATAGGAAAATATTTCTTGGGAAAGGAAATGATGAATGAAATTATGAGTGTTGCCACTGTCAACTAGGATGATGACTTTCCCGTGCTTAATGCAACCAATTAATTTGAGGGTTTGGGGAGTAGAAAAGTAAGTGAGAGAATTCATTGAAATCAGTGGTTCAACTTCGGAAGGATAAGAGGGAAACATAATATCATCCATTTGGAGTAGATATGCTTCAGGTGAAACCTCAACATATTCATCAGAAACATCCTCCAAAATGGCCATAAAAAGTTTACGTTCTTTACACTTGTGCCCTGGAAAGCATTTATCATCACAATTATAGCAAATAACTTTGAGTTTCCATTCAACCATTTATGTATGTGTTAATTTTTGGACCTTGAGAGGAGTGGCTTGAGGGGCAGGGGTGGTGGGTTTAGGGAAGGGAAATAAGAAATGTTTTCTTCTCTGGGCCAAGATGAACTATTATGCCTCCTTGGCACATTTAGTTTCTTCCAACCAAGTTTGGGGAAACAGATTATGACTTGGGATTATATTTCATCCTTGAGGCCACAGATAAAGCATTCCCGGAAGAAATAATTTGTCATTCCCTCCCTTTGAAAAGATAAGTTCTCAAAGGAAACAATAAAATATTCCACTGTTCTAGATGGTTTCAACTTGGTCAAATGTCCTAAATGATGGGTGTTCATGTCAAAGTGTTCATACAACTCGAAAAAAAATTGTGACCAAACAACATACCCTTGGCGTGCATTTCTATGCCATTGCTACCATTTCCATCATTCTAGATCCAAATAGAGAATTTCGTAATGAAGCTTGGTCAACTCATCAATAATGCCATGTAGGGATAAATAGTGTTCCCTTTGAGTGACCCATGCTATTGGATCTGAACCATCAGATTTGTTCACATCAAATCTACGAAGATGGGGGTCACGAGGTAGGGAATTGGAATGAGAGAGCAGAGGTTTGTTGGAGTCAACACCTTCAGTATATAGAGGTGGTTCTGAGGAGGAAGGACACTGGAATTCCTCAAGAATTGTTTGAGAGTGTAATTGAATTCATCAATTTGGATACCTAGTGGTTCCACAGCTAAAAAAATAGATAAGTGATAAATACCACTATGATTAGGGAAATGAGAGGAAACTAACGGGCTAAGTGGGAAATAAGAGAGTGAGGAAGCATATGGGTCCATGGGGTAAAAATGATAGGTATCACAACGATCAATGAAAAAATGGGAATCCAATGAGATACGTCTCAAATAAGGGTGTGGGATGCCCCAATAATTTGTTTTTACTCATGTAGAGTTATACATTGACTTGAATAATACTACAGTGTCGAAATTCCCAAATTCTCAACAAAAAATAATGTATAGTAATTTTGCAACCAAGATGTAGGAGACAAGGTTGTGCAGCCAAAATATCCTTTTTGTTCCTTGTCAGTATGTTCTCCTTGGGTTAGGGTTTGCATAGTTCCTATAGACAAGGGTTTACCTTGTGCTATAGCTCTCTAATATATGTGTGGGGTCGAACAATAGTACTCGACCCAATATCTTAGGTCACCAACTAAGGAGGCTCGACTGTATTATTAGTGGTACTACCCGATCACCCAGGTACTAGAGAGTATCTTCCCAAGTGTTGTTCTCGATGCCACTATAACAATCAAGTGACCAATCGATTGATCTAGGGATGGTTTCAAGAGATCTAGGGGACTCCTGATATACTTGCCAGTACATGGGAGTGATGGCCATGTACATATTTTTTTTGACGCGGTACTACTTGAGGGGTACCAACAGTGGTTACAAAGGTTTCCAACAAGGGTGAAACTTTGGTTTCTAGGAAACCCCATGAAACTGTCTGTATCGCTTGCAAGTAGTTTTTCCCATCGCATTTTTACCCACTGAACGATAGATCTATGTGCTTTAAAGATGATGGTAGTACGTGTTTCTACCCTAGAAAACTTTTACCCACAATTCCTTCCAAGGAAAGTGATTTGATACCACTTGTAAGGTATAGAATGTGATGTAATAGGTATAAAAATGAATATTGAATAGATATCAATGGAACAAAAAATATTGAGAAGTGCAACACCAAAAATAACACATTTATTCAAAGAAAGCAATGTTCACTTGCCTCTCCGAGGGGGAAACCTCCAGCAGAGAAGAGATCTATTACGAATAATTCTCCAGAAAAGCTTTCTCATGCCTCCTACTCTTATTTATACTAATTCTATATTCTAAAGAACATTCTAGTGGACTATATTTCTATAAGTAGAAGATTTCATTAGGTCTTCTTATATTGATTTGTTCACATTTATTAAATATTCCTTATTAACTAATGTCGGCCTTTATTACATGGAAAATATATTATTCTATCTACGTGAGGGGTTAGGGATGTTATGTCCCTAACAATGTTCCTCACCCCACCTTTCCAAAATGTGTTACCCAATTTCATAGATCAAACTAATAAATATGGGTCTCTTCTGAAGTCCCTACAGGTGTTGTTGTTTTGTCACATTCCAAAAATAACAATAATGGTTCCAATCACTACATTCAACAACAAGAATAATATAATGGGAGTGAACCAACTGAGGATAGGAACCCACATTGAAGGTATATCTTCCATAACTATCCCTAACAAAATTTCTACTTTTCCATATATAAACTACAAGCAAAAGAAAATGTTTCTTTGCTTCACTTCTAGATCCCACAATTTCCTTTATTGTCAACCAAAATAAAAATAAAAATTATAATATCTTACTCTAATTTTTAGATTAAGTCTATATAATCATTTATTATAATAATAACTATGAGCCATTATATAATGTCCATATAAAGACTAGGAATTATATGGATATCATTTCACATAAGATGAATGGAGATAATCGGGACGGGGGAAATAAATAAGGGGAAGAAGATGGAAGGTGGTGGTGGTGAGGAGGACGGTGGTATGGAGAAGAAGGATGGTGGATAAAAAAAAGATGGGGCGTTTATATTTATATATGAGTAAATTGAAGACAATGCAATGAACTCTCCCCCTTTCCCTTGTTAGAGTTGAGGATTTATATAGGGATCATTTTGAGAAAAATTATCCTTGATACATATCCCTTGAAACCAAATGGTTAGTATTTATTTATTAATGATACATTTGTAATTTGGATTCCACATACCCCTACCAATATTGATTAATTTCTAAACTACCTCAACGACATCTCTAAATACAATCAATTTAGTATGGAGATCCAAAAAACTCATACCCTCCCTTTCCCAGATGTCTTTGTTATGAGAGAATTCAATAGTTCCCTACCCATAAAGACTATAACAAGAAGACTATGGGATTTATCGTTGAAATTTGGATCCCTTTCTAATATTTTAATCATCGTCACTACAACACAAATACAATGCAAAAACA
>ML790978.1:327207-340816 GCA_009831015.1 Picea engelmannii
AGATGTCTTTGTTATGAGAGAATTCAATAGTTCCCTACCCATAAAGACTATAACAAGAAGACTATGGGATTTATCGTTGAAATTTGGATCCCTTTCTAATATTTTAATCATCGTCACTACAACACAAATACAATGCAAAAACATGACACGCAAGTCAACGTGCACCAACAAAAAAAAACTCTACCAAAGGGTTTGAGGGCTATAGTGATGCTACAACCCCATATTTTAGTAGTGCTTCATCCATTTCTGGTGTTAATATAGAAAATACTAATTTTTTTTCACATATTTAAAAAAGTGTTGCAACCCCTACTTTGAAAATCCACTCATCATTAACAAGAAAGATAGCCTAAACAATTTTATATTTAAATCCTTAACTGGTGCTAAAAATGAAATTAACATCTAAAAAACAAACTAAAACCCTAATTTTAACTACAAATAAAATTAATATCTAAAAAAAATAACACATAATTATATCAAGTCATCAAGTACCATAGTGCACTCAAAAAGAGAATAGAAAACAACTTAGGGAAGGCACATGATTCCAACAATAAAAGAGAATACAATAATATTCATCCTCTAGATTTAATGGATGTAAAGAAAACAATCATGTTAGGGGAGTGAGAAACTGTAAAAATGTGAGACATACACTTTTTAATGGTAGACATTTTTTAATTCATAATATGTTCCATTTACTTCTATTGGATGTGAAACATGAAGGCATGTTAAAGAAAACAATAAAAATAGTTTAATTATCTATATGCATATACTATAATATTATAATAGTTATTTGTATATTTTTAAGGATACTATAATTACCAATGTAGTAGTCCCCCTTAAAAGACATAACAAGTGCATGAAAACCTTTGCAAGATAATAGAAAGGATTCCTTACTCATCCAAGACAAAAAGGAGCTGCAAAATTTGCCACATGGAGTGCAACAAATACCACACCAAGAAGTACCATTATTTTTTCTTTTCAATGAAAATTGGTGTTGCATCCCAAGAGAGAGTGAAAATAGATAGAAACAATATTATCCATGTCTCCCCTGTGACTTTACACCTAAGCTTCAATACAACTATCGCTAGTTATAATGAGTATTATACTACATTTTTTATGCTTGTGTGCTATTTTTTATGTTGAATGTTGTTATCTGATGCAGGAGCATCACTCCACCTCATCAATGCTAGCAAAGAAACACATCAGCACACATAGAGGAACAAGTTCCAAGGAAAGAGAGGTGTCAACCCTCTCATTTTGAACCCAAATTTAAAATTTTAATGTAATTAAATTTGAGTTAATGTTTGATGGCTCAAGGGAAAGCGAAGCGACTGTCTTTGTATAGGTGAGTTATTGTAATAGATAGAGTCACATTTAATGGCTAGAAAAATAAGGGAGATAGATATGATTCAGACTAGATGCCCATTGAATGTAATTGAATGCAATTGAATGCGAGTAGGTAGATGGAGGGAAGGCTCGAGGAGCACCTCCTTTGTAAAAGATATTTGTTTTTCAAAATTCATTAGTCAGTATCATGATTATGAGAGAGAGTTGAGAGAGCTCAAGAGAGAAGAGAGGAGAAGAGATGAAACTTAGTTGCATTCCAACCTTTGTAAATATTGTACAAAAGAATTCATATATAATAAATAAGCAGTTTTTCCTGCATATGAGTTGTTTGTGTTTTTATGTGTGATGAATGGTCATTCTCTGAATGTTTTTCTGTATTTTTTTATGTATGATATATATGTGAAAGCATGTTACATTTGTAGGTTTAGATATACTTCTCTATATTTGTGGAATTCTGAGTAGTTCTAGGCTCTTAGGATTGTGCAAGGAGTGCACACCAGAGTTAGAGAAAACTATGTGAAGCCAGTGCAAGGAGTTCACTTGAACTATGTTTTGAGTTAAGAGAAAGAGCGTTCTAGGTGGGTACACTAGAGCCTTTCTGAAGCTCATAAGGACTAGTGCCAGGGAAGGCCTATTAGAGTTACTAAACACTCTGATAGCTAGTTGGAGGAGAATGTGGACCATAGTTACTGAACACTCTGGAGGAAAGTTCTACAAGGAGTGAAAAGACTGCTCCAGTGAGCCTGAAGAGTTTAAGACTCGAGAGAAGGATCTGCAAGGAGTGCATCGAGCGAGTGCAAGGAGTGCACAAGAAGACTTTTGGAAAAAATCCTAAGTCTAAGTATTTAAGAAACTCAGAGTGAAAAGAGTGCACACGGGAAACAATCTGTTAAGTGTTACTCAAATTCAAGGAGAGAGCACAAGAAGTGTGCTAGAAGTCAAGTGGATTCAAGCCCACAAAAGCTCAAGAGGAAGAGCATCTTTACTGCCAAGAGGGAATAAGGATTTATTAAGGGAGAAAAGGGTTGAGACCCTTAGAGATCCAAGCAAGTTCAAATATCAGGAGCTATAGTACAGTTGTGCACAAATCCCTGCAAGGAATGCATAAGGAAGAGACAGTCCAAGTCTCAGACTGTGGAAATAGTGCAAACTAAGTGAAAAAAAAACTTATTTAAAAGTCCAGAACTCAGGAGGGGAAGTGTTTCAAAGAACACAAGTAGAGGCCAAATAATAGAGCTTTTAGAGAAAGATTCAAAGGTTGAGGCCTTTGAACATTTTCAAAGAATCCTTTAGTTGGGAGAAAGACGTAGTGATCGCAGAGGGAGAAGCTACAACAACCATCGATCTTGGTGAAATAGTAGATCTGGATCGTTAGATCAGAGTCCAAAAAGAAAGAGGAGCGTGCAAGAGGAGAACATATCCCAACCTTTAGATCTAGGTGTGAGCAATGACAACCATCCAATCCAGGTAAGTTTCACAGTGGTTAAACCCCAACATTATTAGGACTTCACAAGTTCATAATTTTTCATTTTTATGCGTAGAGGAGACAAGTCTCCCGAAGTCCAAAATCAATTGGGACCATCCATTTTCAAGGACATGTGTTAACGGATCATGCGTATCCAGAAGATTGGTAGTCCATAAGAACATAGGTGCAGAGTATAGGGGAATCCCGATGCTCCGAAGTCCCATAGAGAATCCTGGTTGTTGGTGAATGAGACACGTGTGAGTAGATCGTGAGGACCATAGCTTTAGCACTTCAAGAGCACACATTGTTGGCGTAGGAAGAATTTCCAAAGTCCAGAGTAGTGAAGCCCATCTCCACCGTCGATCTCAGTGGATAGGTGTCACCAGATCCTGTGGTCCGGGGAGAGGACACTCCAGGAGAATAAAGGTTAGGAGGGTTCAAATTCCCTGAAGTGATGAAGGGAGGAGTATATCTTAATCATTGAATGGGAGGACATGTTGAAATAGATTGAGGAGTCCGAAGGTATAGCACTACAAGAGGTAATTGGTCAAGAAGGCATGTAGGTTATTGAAGACCTGGGAGACCAAAGAAAATATGGACCGTCAGATGTAGAGGACACGTGGAGTGTGGATCTAAAATCTGTCGATTAAGGTTTGGGAAGAACAATGTTCAGAGTGTTTAGAACTCTTGAAGGGTTGGGACCTAGAGAGAATATCAACCATCGATCGAGACAAGCCACGTGGAGGGTGGATCTTACCCCTGCTAGTTCGATGCTTGAAATATTGTGGGTCGTTGACCTTGGAGAAAATGTGGCAGCAGATTCAGAGGTCCAACACTTTGAGGAAAATAAAGTTTAGTTTTTTTGGACTCCCGAAGGTTGGAGTCAATCCTACCTGTCCATTTAGAGAGGACACGTGGCACAAGATCCCGTAGTTCGGGGACTTGGAACTTCGAAAAAAGAGAATTGTCATGTAGACAGGGAGGACTCTCGAAGTCTTGAAGGCATCCTAGCGATCGATCTAGAAGGGGACACGTGGAGGAAGGATAATTGTTCGACGTCGGAAGATATAAAGAGTTGTGTCGTTTGATGAGAAAATAAAATTGTTGAAGCCCGGTGAGGATAGATCAGGACCGTCCATCCATATGTTCCTGAGGACCATCGATATGAGACTCGTCGTAATTGTTGTTTTGGTGATCCAAGAGAGTTGTGGAGAAATTGCTGTGAAGAAATCGCCGAAGCTTGAAGAGGAGGAATCTAGACTGCCCATCGCTCAGACTTTGAGGATCGTCGATTTGATACATGGGAGCAAGTTCTTTTTCAGTGTTCAACACTTGGAAAAGGTTGTGTTTTGGAGCATAGATTAAATATCCGAAGGGTGAAGCCCGAATTAGCACCTTTTGGCTTAGCACTCGGTCACAGCCCAGGGTCATATTCCATTTCCATCGGTAAAAAGGGGTTAAGGATGAATTCAAATTTGTAAAAGGAAAGGGGCTTAGTAAAAGATCTCTCTTAAAGGAGTTTTTTGGATTAGCAGGGCCCGTAGAGCTGATTCAACTCCCGATTGTGAATGATTCTAGACTGGGAGGTTGAGCGGATCCTAGGTGAGGGAGTGGGTCTGCATCAAGAGGTATCAGAGCTTGTTTTTTTTTGGTTTACAGATAACAGGCAGGATAAGGAGAAGAGAGAGTATTGATTCTCTATGAAGATTGTTTACAAGTGTGTAGTAGTGAGGAGCCAACCAAGAGGGTTGTAGGAGAAATCCAATGGTGCTCTTAGTTACAGAGCAGGTGAAGTAAAAAACCAAGTGGGATGAAGGGGAAGAACCAATCACATTCTTAGAGGCATTGGAGGAATATGGCTACTGAAGGCCATAAGCATAAATCTCAAGGAGGCCACCAAAAGGTGCGAAAAGAGAAGTGGGATAAAGAGATCGAGGCGATGAGAGTAGAGATCAACATGATAATGTTGAAGATGGAGTAGGAAGAAAAAGGAATATGGAGGTATGAATGACCCTTGAAGAGAAAAGTAAAGTGGCCTATCCAACAATTGATTTCCAGAAGGTAGAAGAAAAATTTGAGGTCGATGAGGCATGTTGAAACCCTCAGTGCCACAGAGGAGGAGATGGTTTACATTTGTGAACCAGAGGTTGGAAGGAACCTCAGTGATGAGGTAGAGAGATCAACTGAATATCTCATAAAATTTCAGGTGGGAAGAGGTGATAATGCAAATTTCCAAGAGGGAAATGAAGATAGATCAAGAAGAGATCTCATAGACTGCCAGGAGGGTAGAGGTGAACTTTCAAATTTCCAAGTGGGAAATAAGAAGAGATCAACTGAAGATCTCATAAACGACTAGGAGGGAAGGTCATAAAAATCCAATTTCCAGGTGGGAAAGGAGAATGAGATGAGACTGTATGAGAGTCTCATGAACTTAGAGGAGAGGAGTTCAGATCAACAAGCAGTGCTGACAGAGGAGGAGGATCAGAGGCACATTCTGATCATTAGAGGAATCAACATATTCCTGCCAAGAAGCCCAATAGAGGCCAGTGCACATGTTGAAGGTGCAGTAGAGGAGAGACAACCAACCAAGACTGTCATGAAGGAGGAGCAGGAGCAGACATTGAAATATTCCAAAGAGATGGAAGAAGATGATGAGCATGCAGTTTAGATTCTAACTCAGTGGGAGAAGGAGCTAAGGATGTTAGAGGATTGGTTGAGAAATAAAGACACTGAAGAAGACTGCCAAAGGGATGCAGTTGTGAAGAGTGGAGAAGAATTCCATCCCGAGGAGTAGTTGGATGAAGTTAGAATTTTACCAGAACGAGGAGAGGAACTGACAAAAATAGAACTGTCAAGGAATATGGTTGAGAAAAATCTTAGTAGCATGGATGCAGTATTTGGACCTGCAGTGGAGTGGAAAGATAGTGCCACAAGATATGAAAGCATCATGGAATATCATATTGATCTACCCTTTGATTTATGTAAAGGAGTGGAATCCCTGGAGGAAAGGGTAATAGTGCATAGTTAGCATATCCAATAGGTCAATTTGGAAACTAATGAAGTGGAGTTGTAACAGAGTAGACTGCAGGAGAAGAGCTAGACAATTGACCAACTGGACAAAGTAATAGAAGAAATCAAAAGGATGATGTTGAAGTCAATGGAGGAGACAAACAAAAACAAGAGGGAGTTTATCAAATGAGATCCTGTAATAGCACAACAACAACAACATCAACAAGGAAGAGGAGCAGATGGACAACTGCAAATTTAGATTTGGGATCCTGGAGGATCTCAACCTCAGTAGCAGGGGAGCCATGAGAAGGAGCTCATGATTTTTGTCAGTGCAGGAGTATGATGCAGGAGCATCGCTCCACCTAATCAGATCCAACAAGGAAATGCATCAGCCCACATGGAGGAATGAGCTCCAAGGAAAGAGAGGCACCAACCCTCTCATTTTGAACCCAAATTTAAAATTTTAATGTCATTAAATCTGATTTAATGTTTGATGGCTCAAAGGAAATCCAAGCTATTGTATTTTTATAGGAGAGTTATTGTAATAGATAGATTCACCTTTAATGGATGACAATAGGAGGGATCTATATCTGATTCAGACTAGAGGCCCATTGAATGTAATTGAATTCAATTCAATGCGACTAGGTAGATGGAGGGAAGGCTCGAGGAGCCCCTCCTTTGTAAAAGATCTTTGTTTTTCAAAATTCATTAGTTAGTGTTATGAGTATGAGAGATATTTGAGAGAGATCAAGAGAGAAGAGAGGAAAATATATGAGACTTAGTTGCATTCCATCCTCTGTAAATCTTGTACATAAGCATTCAGATATAATACAAAAACAATTTTTCCTGTATATGAGGTGTTTGTGTTTTTATGTGTGGTGAATGGTTATTCTATGGATGTTTTTATGTATTTATTTATGTATGTTGTAGATGTGAAAGTATCTTAAATTTATAGGTTTTAATAGAGTTCTCTATATTTTTGGAATTATGAGTAGTTCTGGGCTCTTAGGCTTGTGCAAGGAGTGCACACCAGAGTTAGAGAAAACTCTGTAAAGCTAGTGCAAGGAGTGCACTTGAAATCTGTTGTGATTTTAGAGAAAGAGCATTCGATGTGGGAACACCAAAGACAT
The DNA here is from genome assembly GCA_009831015.1 of Picea engelmannii. Classification (NCBI taxonomy): domain Eukaryota; kingdom Viridiplantae; phylum Streptophyta; class Pinopsida; order Pinales; family Pinaceae; genus Picea; species Picea engelmannii. The sequence goes on from ML790978.1 coordinate 334,156, forward strand.
TATGAAGATCAGAATGAGTAATTCCAGGGAAGGCCTGTCAGAGTTACTAAACACTCTGATAGCTAGTTGGAGGAGAAGGAGGACCAGAGTTACTGAACACTCTGGAGGAAAGTTCTTCAAGGAGTGCATAGAGTGCACCAATGAACCTGAAGAATTGAGGACTTAGGAGAAGGATATGAAAGGAGTGCACCACTGAGCCTGAAGAGTTAAGGACTTAGGAGAAGGATATGAAAGGAGTGCATCGAGAAAGCGCAAGGAGTGCGCAAGAAGAATTTTGGAAAAAGTCTTAAGTTTGAGTATTTTAGAAACTCAGAGTGAAAATAGTGCATAGGGGAAACACTTTGTTAAGTGTTAGTCAAATTCAAGGAGAGACCTCAAGGAGTGCACCAAAATTCGAGTGGCTTCAAGCCCATAAAATCTCAGGAGGAAGAGTGTTTTCTCTGCCAGGAGGGTAGAAGGATTTATTAAGGGAGAAAAGGGATGAGACCATTAGAGATCCGAGAAAGTTCAAATATCAAGAGGGATAGTATAGTTTTGCATAAATCCCTTCAAGGAGTGTAGAAGGAAAAGACATTCCAAGTCTCAGACTGTGGAAATAGCACAAACTAAGCGCAAGACATAATTATTTCAAAGTCCAGAGCTCAAGAGGGGAAGTATTTCGAGGAACACAAGCAGAGGCCAAATAGAAGAGCTCGCAAAGAAATATTCAAAGGTTGAGGCCTTTGAATGTTTTCAAATAATCCTTTCATAGGGAGAAAGACGTAGCGATCGCATAGCAAGAAGCTACAGTAGCCATTGATCTTGGCAGGAGAGAAGATCTGGACCATTAGATCAGAGTCCAAAATGAAGGAGGAGCACACAAGAGGAGAACAAATACCAACTATTAGATCTGGGCATGAGCAATGGAAACTGTTTGATCTAGGTAATTTTCCCGATGGTTAAATCCCAACATTCTTAGGACTTCGCAAGCTCATAGTTTTTCATTTTTATGCGCAGAGGAGACAAGTCTCTCAAAGTCTCAAAGTATGAAATCAATCAGGACCGTCCATTGCAAGGACACGTGTTAACAGATCATGTGTATCCGTAAGATCGAAATTCCAGAAGAATAGAGGTGCAGAGTATAGGGGACTCTCGAAGCTCCGAAGTCCTGGAGCGAATATTTTCCCATGGTGCAGGAGAAACATGTTAGCGGATCATGAAGACTAGAGATTTAGCACTCCGAGAGCACACAGTGTTGGTGTAGGAAAAATTTCCAAATCCTGAAGCAGCAGAGCCCATCTCCATCGTCAATCTCGGTGGATAGGTGTCACCGGATCCTGTGGTCTGGGGATAGGACACTCCGGGAGAATAAAGGTTAGGAGGGTTCAAATCCCCTGAAGTGTCAAAGGGAGGAGTAGATCCTCATCGTTGAATGAGAGGACACGTGGAAATATATCAAGGAGTCCATAGGTATAGCACTCCAGTAGGTAATTGGTCAAGAAGGCATGTAGGTTCCCGAAGTCCCGGGAGCCTGAAGAAAATATGGATCGTCGGATGCAGAGGACATGTGGAGTGCAGATCTAAAATCTATCAATTTGGGGTTTGGAAAGAAAAATATGCAGAGTGTTGAGAACTCCCGAAGGGCTGGGAGCCGGAGAGAATCCTGACTGTCAGTCGAGACATGCCATGTGGCGGGCATATCTTACCCCTGCTAGTTCAGCGTTCAAAATATTTTGGGTCATTGACCTTGGAGGATAGGTGGCATCATATCCGAAGGTCTAGCACTCTTGGGAAAATATATTGTAGTGTTGTTTAAACTCTCGAATGCCCAAAGGCTGGAGTCAATCCTAACCGCCCATTTGGAAAGGAAACGTGGCGCAAGATCCCACAGTTCAGGGAATTGGCACTTCAGAAAAAGAGAATTGTCATGTAGACAGGGAGGAATCCATAAGTCCGAAAGGAATCCTAGTCATCGATCTAGAATGGGACACATGGAGGAAGGATAATCATTTGATGTTTCAACATTGGAAGATATAAAGAGTTGTGTTGTTTGACGACCAAAGAAAATCACCGAAGCCCGAAGAGGATAGATCAAGATCGTCCATCCATTGGTTCCCGAGGACCGTCTATCTGATACTTAGTGTAATTGTTGTTTCGGCGATCAAGGAGATTTGTGGAGAAAGTGTTGTGAAGAAATTGCTAAATCCCAAAGAGGAGGAATATGGACCATCCATCGGTCAGAGTTTGAGGACCGTTGATTTAATACATGGGAACAAGTGATTTTTCAACGTTCGACACTTGGAAAAGATTATGTGTTGGAGCAAAGAAGAAAACATCGAAGGGAGAATCCCGAATTAGCACCTTTTGACTTGGCGCTCAGTCACAACCTAGGGTCATATGACATTTTCATTGGTAAAAAGGGGCTAAGGCCGAATTCAGATTTGTAAAAGGAAAGGGGCTTAGTAAAATAGCTCACAGGTCTTTTGTAGGACCTACACCTTAGGTGAAGGACTTGTGTAAAGTATTTTTGGGGCTCAACAGGGCCCGATGAGTTGATCCATCTCTCGATTGTGAATGATCCTAGACTAGGAGGTCGAGTGGATCCCGTGTGAGGGACGGGGTCTGTATAATTATCTCAATTCTTTACTATATTCCTATTTTTATACCATTCAATAATTATGTGGAGATAATCCCACACAAGAAGCATGGAGACACCTAGGAAGGAGGCACGAAGAATAGAGGTAAGAAAGAAGGGGGAAGAACATGAAAAGTGGTGGTGGTGGGGAGAAAGGAGGGTGGAGAAACAAAAGGGAGGAGATGATCATGAGAAGAAGGGAGATGATGAATCCATAGGTCACAGTGAAGAAAAAATAACGTGAGTATAATAAAAATGAAGTTCATATATTTAGATATGTCATTGAGTATGTCTTACCAAGCCCAAGGAAATATATGAAGTTCATATGTAAATGAGTTGATAGGGAAGAATTATATCCATATAAAGACTAGGAATGATATGACCTCCAATTTTGATTTTCTTTCTTCTACTATTTTCTCCTTTGTTTTCTCTTCTTCTACTACTACATTATCCACCATTTTCTCTTCTTCTTTCTAGTTTTCAAACTCAACTATCTCTTTGACCTTATCTCTAGATAAAATGAAGGTGCTTAGTTTGTATTACAAATATAGGTTTCTTCTACGGTCCTATTCATGTTTTTATTTTGGCACATTCTAAAAGTAACAACAATGGTTTCAATGTCAATTGGGTTTAGTCTGAGTAGTTTGTGTTGATGGGTGTTTTCCCCCACCCAGGTTCAATTCCTGCACATGTTGAGCTCTTAAATGAGCAAGCTATTGAAAAATCCTTTACTTTCTACAAAATCTAGTTTACCCTGCATACCATCCTCGAAATGAAGAGAAGTGCATATATATATATATATATATATATATATATATATATATATATATATTAATTTCAATGTCTTAGATTCAATGTAAATTCAACGAAAATTATCGTTACACATGTAAAAAAAATGAAAATGGAAAAAATATTTGTAAAGGAACAAAACAATGATACTACAACCTTATATTGTAGTAGTGTTAAAAGAATTTCATAAGTTCCAAGTGGTTTCATCTTCTACATATGTTATCTCTATCAAAGACCAAGATTTCTTAATCAAAACCAAACATGGTTGTCGTTGCAACAATGACTTCACTTGGAGTTTGAAGTTGATCAAATCCCCAAGCTTCATAATTGAGCATAAGAACTTTCTTAACTGCAAATTCATGAGAGTATGGAATGATTGGAACCAAATTTTCCACGTACAATTTCATTTGCAAAGCCATAACAATTTCCCTCGTCCAAACCACGTTTAAATGGAACCATAGGTCAAGGGATATACTCTACCTATGACGGATTGAATTCCTCGTACCAATACATGGCTTCTACAACAACATGGATTAGCACACAACCCTTTGTCAATGCCAATCAAACGTTCTAACAATCCCACGGTGGACTTCCATCGCTTAGAATTGGAGGAGGGCCACCTCTAGAGTGATTATATTGAATTTATGCTCACACTGGATAAACTGCATTTATTCTTGATAATTGATAAAAAAATTCAATTTGCCTTCTTGGATTATGGTCTTGTTAAAGTTTAATACCTTACTTCAAATAATAATAGAAATTATTATTATTAATTTTTTTTTTATGACTAGGGGAATCGACAACGACGACAGTATCGTACTTGCGTGACACGGGGTCAAATCTTGTTGGCTACCTTATAACCCCTAGGGAGAATCGCACAACCCTTAAGAATGCCTCTGGATAAATCGAGGTTTGAACTCGTGACCTGCGTAACAACACGAACACCTTAACAATACATTCGTTGGCCACTAGACCAAACCCTTGCGGGAAATACTAATAGAAATTATAAATGGGTTGTGTTTAATGAGTTTTAATGAATTATTATCAGATTAATTAATTCATGCTCGGTGGATATTTTTTTTAATCATCAGAATCTGTAATTTGATAGATTTATTCTCAGCTATCTATTTTTATTTATTTATTTTTTTGAAATTTCAAAAAATAATAATATATTATTTAATTTATTAAATTAAGTTTTTAAGATCTTTTTGTGATTATTTAACTTATTTTAGGATGGAGCAATTTCATATAGAAGTATATGAGATTAAATGTGGTGGAAGCATCAAGGTCATTATGATTTTTGTAAATCAGGAGCTTTTTGAAGACTAATTATGTTGTGGAAAGTGAAATTATAACAATATAAAATTGTTTTTTTCTATTACAATTTTTTTAGATTTGTTTATTATAGGGTGTTTTTTTGGTTAGTCTCCATTAGCTTCACTATGGTAGTTTCAATATGGATGTGATAAACATTGGTATTTCTTTTTGCAAAATTCATTTTGTTATTTCAATTCAAATTGTTTGAAAAATATTTTCGATCAATGAAATTAGAACTTATGGAATTTTTGCAATGTTTCAAATATCGGGTCTCCACTCACTCAACTTGTGACATAGAACATTGTTTGGTGGGATATTAAAGAATACTTTTATTTTCACTAGATATTGTTAAATATCTCCCAAAATCCTTTTGTTGAAACCCCTTACCAATACATCTTTCTAATAAATAAAAACCCTATTTTTACTTGATATCTCCTATTTTTACAAGATACGCCTTTTTATACCCCCAACACTTATAAACCCTCTTGTGCCCCACATCCCCTCCCCTCAATATCTACAATATATTGACATTATTTTTAGCAATTTTAAAACTCCCCTTATGAATGTACATGATAAGATATTGGTTAACAAGGTGAATCCCCCGTAATATCAAATTCATTTTATTTATAATTTCATTGTTGTTCTAGGCCCTATCTAAAAAGTTCATATAAATGTAAGATTTAATTTATCAATATAAATAATTAGATTGTTTTCTTTATGTTCAAATAGTTGAGCCAAGCCTTAAAATATTTAGTACCAACCTAAGGCTAACCTCTTTTACGTCTATGATGACAACTACCCATACTAGAAGCGCAACTTCAGAAATTTATGTTTACAATTAAATATGTAATCATTTCTTTACACTCCACATAAGTACATCCAAGGTCAATTAAGATATTGAGGTAAAGAGTGTTGCATTTAAATTTAAAATTATAGGTTATGAAGCATTTTTGGATTTGTTTATTTTTATTCCAACTTTAACAAGGGATGTGATAGGGACAAACTTCAAATATGTAAAAAAGATAGTTAAAGTGTTGAAAATGAAGTTTTTCTTATCCTAGTCCCAAGACCCAACATTTCTACCTTTGTTTTTGAGATTATAATATTTCTAACTACCAATAATTCTCTTCTCGAAATTATGGTTCAATTTCAAATGGAAATTGAAATTGATACCTAAGTATTTGTAAATGTGAGGTTTTAAACCAAATCCCCCTCTAGAATAATGTTAGGTTTAAAATTAGATATTTACAAAGTACTCATAGGAAATATAGATGTTTATAAAGGTAAGTATGTAAATAAATGTTACCACAATGTTTCATAGACTGATATTTGATATAATAAAAGATAACCAAATTTTGTAATGCAATATAGAAAGGGATTGTGGCTAGTAAGTCACAACAATATTTCATGTAATGATATTCAATACAATGCCAGATAACCCAATTATATAGTGTAAGAGGAGAATGGGTTATGACTACTTAGTCATACCTCAAGTATATAGGAATACTAATACTATACTATATTATTATTATTAATAATGATAATAAGACCTAAGTAAATAATATACAAGGATATCCCTTCTTAGGATTGAATTAAGTGTACAAGTAAGAGAGTTTATGATAATCCATTTTTAATGACAAGTTCCTTTATTTCACATAAATAAATATGACGTGAAAGTGAATGCCCACATGTAAGCATACCAAGCATACAATGTAGGGAGACAATACACATAGTGCATGCTGCCAAAACTGGTTTTACTAAAGGAGCATCCTTTGATTTGTCCATCAGGTTATTTGTTATGATCATTTTTATCTCTATCCAACTAAGGTAATAGTTTTATCTTGTTATCAAGGAGGTTAACAATGTTTGATTTGTTAGTCAGGTTGTTATCAAGACCATTTTGACCTCTTTTCACTAAAGAGATAGTTCTATCCTCTTTGT